>JBBPRQ010000450.1:0-26634 GCA_038093095.1 Boletus insuetus | reverse complement strand
CGGCTGCGGCGGCGCGCGTCCCGAGTCTCTGCGTGGTCGTACCCGCGCCCGTGCTCGCGCCCGACCCGTCGTCCGCACTCGTCTCCGACGCCGCACGTCGCACCGGCGGCGGCCCAAACGGGCTCTTGGGCGCGACGAATGCAGGAGGGATAGTCACCCCCGCCGTCTGCTGTTTCTTGAGCGCTGAAAACATGCTCGCCTAAGTTCGATGATGAGGATGGTCAGCCGTTTGATTCAAACGTGCGTGTGTACGTGAGAGGAGGAGGATGGATGGATGGACGGTCGTCGTCGTCGTTGCCAATTGCCGTCCGACAACGTCGACTGGGGCGGAAGAAAGAAGAGGTACCGGGGATGGTATGGTATGGTATGGTATACGGATAGGATAGGATAAGGTAAGGTAGGGGCACGACTCGGATAGGGCACGATCAAGAAACACGGACACCCACCTTGCGCGTGACGAGCTTATCGACCTCGGATCCAGGCATCGTCATCACACTCTGCTCCGCGGCCGCTGGCACAGGCACGCTGAACATGGCACGGCGAGGTAACGACGGCGGACCGCTCGCGTGGGCATCGGCGTTCATGTTGGTATTGGCATGAGCGGGCGGTGGTGACAGCGATGGCGGTGGCGAGAACGCAAGCGAGGCAGCAGCCACCCGGCCAACCGTCATCGCACGCGCAACGTCCCCGCTGCTGGGCTAGTAGTAACGGAACATGGTCAGCACAACACGAGGACGAGGACGTTGCCACTCGTATAAGCCCGGCACACACACGCACCGTCGCGAGCCCCGCCGCACTAAACGGATTGGTCGACTTGCCAAAGCCCCCGCCAGTGCGTTCGTTCGAGCCCGTCGCGCTGTTGCTCGCGAGCGCACGTTGGACGGCGGATGCAGCTGCTGTGGTCGAGATACCCGTCCCAGCGAGTCCGCTCACCCCCTGACCACCACCACCCTGCCCGAATAGCTCGGGTCGGGATTGAAAGTATCTGAGAAGATATGTCGATCGGCCACAACCGATTGCATCGCGGGTACTTACTCGTCAAGGAGTCCAAAAAACGCACTCTTTTCCTGCGCAGAGAGCTTGGTAAACACCATCGACAGCCGTGGGAGGGCCGTTGAATCAAAAGCGGAGTGGGATATCGATGAACTTATCGACGTTCTTTCTACAGCATACAGACAGACTACTTCGTAACAGACTATTTGCGTAAAAGCAAAAACGATATGGGACTCGTGTATAGTATGGCAGGAAAAAAAAAAGAAAAGAAACTTGGTCAATCAACCGAGAAAGCAAGTGCACAGAGGCACAAGCCAGCATAACCCACCCGCTGATGTCATGGAGGTAAGGAAAAAAGAAAGGGAGAGGAGATCATATAAGATAACACCTAAAGCAGGCGATAATGATCATTGGAATGGTCAAACGAAGAAAAATGCGACAACCATCCACGTCCGGAAGAGGAAACAGAAATCGAATAGACATCATGACCCAGTGTAGTTAAATATGTCGTACTCCCCAGAGCCGTCCGCCATGGGGCTCATGTTTTGGGGTATGGACATACTGGTCATGTGCGATAGACGACCCTGATCTGACGGTACGTGCTGGCCCATTGACTGCCCATACGGATAGCTTCCTGTCATGGCTTGCTGATGTTGCTGCCAATTTGGGTTTGAAGGTGCCGATCCAAAGAATCCGCCGCCAACGCCAGCACCGTTCGGGGAGTTCATAGAGAACCCATTCATCTGCCCAGCAACCATTCCCATCTGTTGCTGCATCGGCTGCTGACCACTCTGCGGCCAGTTGGGATTTTGAACCTGAGGGTTGAACGTTGCCGGATTCTGAGCCATAGCAACATGCGGATGCTGCATCATGGCTTGGGAATAGTCGTTCTGCTGTAACTGAGGTTGCTGAGAAAGCCTTGATGGTGCCCGTGGCGTCATTGGCGAATGGACACCATCAGAAGGAGAACGTGCACTCCGCGCAATACCAGGAATCGTCGAATTGGAACGCAACGCGGGGAATTGATCACCTGCCGGCGCCGACATGGGTGACCCACCTACACTGCTGCCGGTTTGTGATGGTCCTGCCTGAGCCATGCGTTGAGCCATTGCATAGGCATGCTGCTGTGAGCTCATCATGTTTGGAACGGCGTTCATGCCTCCATTCGTATTTCGCATTTGCTGCTGCTGCATAAGCATGAACTGTCTTTGCTGGTTCACGTTCATGTTGTTAGGCATTCCCCCTTGCATCTGCGAGGAAAAATTCGAGCCCGCCATGCGTGGATCCATTCCCGGGTTGGCGTGGCCCTGACCGAAAGCGAACATGCCATTTTGAGCAGGTGGGTTAATCACTTGTTGCGACATGACCGGTGACTGTTGAGCCAGCGGGGACACTGGGCTGGGACCACCACCGGCATTCAATGCTCCGTTGGACATCGTGGGTATTGACGTGTTTGGTGACATGCTAACCATCTGGTGATTACGCTGTGGGCTAGCCACCTGAGGATTTTGTAGTTGTAGTTGTTGTTGCTGTTGCTGTTGACGCTGCGCAATGACATTCTATATATATAGTGAGTCAAATGACGGAAGAGTCTTCAGGCACTGAATACCTGAAACACCTGCAGTTTTTGCATCTGTTGTTGGGGAGGAAGCGAGGTGAACTGAGGCATTTGCTGAATCATGTACTGCATCAGCGGGTGATTAGGGTTTTGCAAGATGGAGCTAGGGTATTGTGTCTGCGGTGCAAATGCTGTATTTGATTGACCACTGGTCACACCCTGCGGGATTTGCTGGGACGTTGATGGCGGCGACATATGCCGACCGGCTTGCATCTGTTGCATCTGTGCGGCCTGCCGTAGCTGTTGCTCTCTAGCTTGCTGAATCTGAAGCTCTCGCGCACGCGCGCGAGTACTTGCAGCGATCGAGGCTTCAGTTGCAGCAAACGGTAGAGATGGAGTCGCTGATGGCGGAGGCATCGCGGGACTTGATACACGCGGGCTCTGTGGCATGGCTGGTGCAGCCGACATGACGATGTTAGACTGACTCGTAGGGGAAAATGTGCGTGCAGGGTTGGGATGTGAAGCAGCGCTTGCTAACGACATGACTGGAGGGGGTGCCTGTGTTACCTGTGGTTTGTTTTCGCCCATATCGCGCCGCTTGCTGACAACATCTGGGAGGTCATCTGGCCGGGTACGCTTCAACGCCCCGTTAGGGGCTGCGGAGGGAGCAGTTGGAGAACCTTGGTTTGTCGCGTTGAGAAGCTGCCTCCGCGCGACATCCTTGGCAAATATTGTTGAGATATCGGCGTAGAGCTGGTGTATTCGGACCATGGACACAAAATCGACTGCTGCGGGCGGTTCCATGATCGGGAGAGTAACATTGAGACTCTAAAGTCATGCATTTAGGATGCAACAAGTGAGGTTGACGAGAGAAGACGCATACATTGTGCCGCTGATCTGCAGCTGCAGCCAACCATGTCAAGTTTACGTGGAGTCGCATCGCGTACCTGGGATAGGTGTGAGAAGGAAATTGGTATGTTTGAAAAGGAGGACAAACTGTTGAAAGCGGGAGTCAGAGATTGGGATCCCACGAACTTGAAACTCCAAGCAGACCCTAGTTAAAAGATGAATGGGATGAAAACAAACAAGGAGACCCGACGCACTTGAAAAGTTCGGCATTTATCTCAAGGATTCGCACAACCTTTGAGTCGCTGGAAGGTTGACCGGTGGAGGGCGCAGAGAGTCCAGAGGGGAGGGGAGGCACTAAAAATTCACTTGAAGAGGTTCTGGAATGAGATGGACCAGCCGCAGGAGTACCGTTGAGCCGGGCCGAGAATACATCGGTAGTGGAAAACGGTCTGGAAGGCGAGCCAGCACTGGAGGTGGACGGGGAAGACGTGCCGTTTATGCGGACGGTGGGCTGAACTCGTCTGTCGCGGGTGGGGTCGTCCTGGGACGCCGAGGAGGTTGAGTGGGAGGGATCCTTGAGATCGTCTTGCACGTCTTTGATATCCTCGGAGGGGTCGTCTAGGTCTGGTGCGGGGGAGAGCTCGGTGAGAGGGGTGAGGGTGCCTTCGACGGTGAGGTCTGGCTCCTGCTTGTCTGTAGCGGGGGGATGGGGGAAGGACCGCGAGTGGGGAAGAGAAGCGTTGGTTTGGTGGGGTTGGGGGGAGCCAGAATCGGGAGCGGGGGAGAGGGAGGAGCTCTTGTCGTCGTGTATGTCGTGCGGGGGATGGGCGGGGGAGGTGGTGGTACCGGAAGAAAGGTGAATGTTGTGTGGGGAGAGGGGCTGTTGAGGGTGGAGAGAGTCGTGGAAGAAGGGAGCGTCGGGTGTGTGGGAGAGGTCGTCCCAGTCAAAGAGTGGGGCGTCGTGATCGCGGGACAAGATTAGATTCTGCTTTTGGGTTTGGTCGAGGTCATGGTGGTGGCTCCGATCGAGATGGATCATGGGCGAGAGAGGGGAGGGAGGAAGGGCGTCGACGTCGTGGACGACAGCGACGGAAAAGCGGAGAAAGGGCGGGGGGAGGGTTTTGAGACGTCGGGGATGGGGAGGACGATGTACGGGGAGGGGACTCCGGGGGACTTTGAATACGGTGACGGTGCCGGGATAGTTAGCAGAGGATAATTGGTGTTATAAATCCCAGCTCAAAATCGGGCGTGCATATCAAAAACGTTGCTGCCTGGCACCAACGACCCCCCCCAAAGAGGACCGTGCGAGTTTTCTTCCCGTCTGGTTATACCCATCACTCGTCTCCGTCGCTGGGTGGGCGTGCGTCGTGTGTCGAGGGAAGACAGCGTTTGGATACAATCCTGCGGATCCCACCCTTTATACCCCCTGTGCCGGATATTTTGATATGTGTCGACCGCTTTTCGGATGTACAAAACGCGGAATCGAAGCCGAGCATATTCCCGTGTTCGATCGCCCTGTTCCGTTTCTCATCTCCCTCCCTCCACTCTCTCACCCCTCCTCCCCTCATCCCTATCGCAGTTGTTCCCAGCGCGTCTCGAGCTTTTGTCCTTTTGAATTTCATAGCTTATAAGCGTGCTCGTTTACAAGCTCATAGGCTTCCCTTCCTTCGTTGACGTAATCTATATATCTCAGGTCCATCACACCCGTCTGAGAGACTCTGGCCGGTTTGGTGGTAGGAACATGGCACACAGCATGTACTATTATCAAGATAGGCGGTGTGATCCGTCCGGCATCAATCGATATGTACACGCTCGCTGCACTGGACCCAAGTTGATAGCGCGCACGACTGATCATGCCGACTCGCCGAGCGCGCGGTTGAGATGTGAAACATGAGTGTATCGGATATTGTAGCTACACCCGTTCATCCCAGGTAGATGGCGTATTTTCTATTTGCCTCCTTGTCGACTAAATCTGCCAATTGGCAATTCTTAAACACTCCCCCACAGTGTTTGGCAAAGGTCCAAGCTAAGTGTCCGTCGAACTGTCGCGATGGTGACGCACAGTGTTGTCCCGTCGGTCGAGTTGATGAGCTGGAGTGTATCGGTAGGCAGCTGCAGATCGGGGTCAGTGCACCGGATATTGGGGTCAAGGAACGTTTCGGAGACGATGATTGGACTAGTACATGAGATTGTTTATTGACTGTGACGGTCACGTTCTCACGGAGTGGGTAAAGATGTGGACAGTTTTGTCAAGATCGACTGTTTACGACCGTCATCATGCTCGCCCTCGTCAATCCGCTGCACAATCCTGAACACAGAACTATCGACAGAAACATTTCCTCCCTCTCCTCCTTACCTCTACCCGCACCTTCTACCTCCTCCGCACGCTCTGCCAGGTCTGTACACCGAAAACCACCAATACAGCAAACTTTTGCTGTTTCCGCTCATCAAACTTCCTCCTCCTCGCTCTTCAATTCATCAAAGTCCCTATCCGTCCCTCCAGCTGTGGCATACGACCATCTCACTGCTCGGCCAATTGCCGCGCCACAACATCTCCATTTTCCCCCTTCTTCATCCACTTCCTCCGCTCTCCCCACTCCACAGCATGATAACACTCCCACCCATCTCCCTCATCCTCCACATCCACCCCTTCCTCCCTCATCCGTCGATATCCACTCCTACGCCCCGACAGAACTCATCAGGCTCCTCGCTTCCTTGCTCACCCAAATCGCACGCACCAATGATGCACTCTCCTCCCCAGATTCGGCAGCCCATACCCTCCCGACCCATTCCCAATCTCAAAGCCAATCCCCATCATCAGACACTGCATCTCGCACTCCAATGTGGCGCTCCCTCACTTCTGCATCCCGTGCTGCACTCGCCAACCCTGCCTCTGCCCTCACTTTCCATGCCCGCAACATCCCCACCATCACTCTCGAAGCATATCTTTTGCGAATCCTCAAGTATTGTCCGACAACAAACGAAGTGTTTTTAGCCCTTCTCGTCTATTTTGACCGTATGTCTCGCCTGGCTTCGGAGGCTACGGGCCGTACCTTTGTGATCGACTCATACAATGTCCACCGATTGGTCATTGCAGGGGTCACCGTCGCCAGTAAATTCTTCAGTGATGTATTCTACACTAATTCGAGGTACGCCAAGGTGTGTTGCACTATTCCGATTTCCGCCATCACGATGTCTAAGTTTTGTGCTATCCTACAAATATCGTCTAGGTGGGAGGTCTACCCCAAGCAGAGCTCAACCAACTAGAGCTCCAGTTCCTTCTTCTCAACAATTTCTCGCTGGTCATATCACCAGAAGAAATGCAAAGATATGCCGAGCAGCTTGTTCTTTTTTCCCAGTCTCAGTCCCAACCACAACCGCACCCCTCATCATCACCATCTTCCCGGAGTACGACGACTCAGTTACCTCGCACGCCATCAACACAATTCCGATCATCACCTTCCTCGACTTCGTCAGGTCCCGCGCGGGCGATGGGAGCCATCGATGCCTATGGAGGGTCTGTCGCACCCGGCCGAACCCCGAGTATGCGTGCACCGCACACCCGGGATGATGATGCAAGCAGCATCTTGAGCGAGACATCTACCGAAACCGAGACGGAAGGTGGCGATACGACGGACGACGAACCGACGATACGGCCACCCAATTCGGCAAGCTCGTGTTGTGGTGACGTCGAAGAATCTCAGGGCGAAGGCGTATTCCGTGCAAATGGTATTCCCGACGATGCAGAGCGAGACGATAAGGATAGAGATAGAGGCGACGCGACGCCAGAGCTGAGAGCGCAACGACGTGTACGGGAAGTAAGCGAGGACGTCGGGATGACAAGTCCCTAATAGTCTGGACGTTCCGCTTGTTCCTTTCTTCTGACACATTTTCCGACTGACTCGGTGTGGTTATTTGCTTTTTCTCCTACTCTCCCCCCATTTCATCCGGTTTGTCTGGCAACTTTTTTTGTCTGTAGCCCATAATAAGCTCGTGCATACCTCGGTTTGCTCACACTACTATCCGGTTAAAAACATGCAGCGTACGATAGTCTTATACCTTGTGTTTTTCCTCATCAATTTCGACGATCGAGACGGAATTGCAAAAGCAAAAAAAAATAGAAGCTCTAGATCTCCCCCGAAACCGTCGGATGTGTGGAATCCATAGCCTGTCCATGTCAGACAATTGCAATATTATCTTGGAACTTATCTCCGCGCTCTGACGAATTTCACACAGTACATTTTACACGCTCTGAATAAGATCGCTTAGCCTCGGCGCTCCGTCGATCGTGTCAGGCTGGAACGTGGCATTTTCTCACTAGATCGATCTATCCGCCGGCGCAATTACTAGCCTAGATTTCGTTCGGGAAGAGTGCCGAGGCTCGAAACACTAGCTTCCTTGGTTCACTTGGAGCACTTGGAGGAGCCCGCGAGACGGCATAATTTTTTTGACAACGCGTCACCGAGTACGATGCTAGAGGCGAGTGTCCAAGGCAAAGACGCAAAGGAGCCACAGTCTGACGAATCTGTCCAAGGGCCCGAGAGTGAAAACGTTCTCAACGAAGTTACATCGACCAGTATACAGTCGAGCATACTGGCAACCTGGCTACACGCTATTACTGATAAACACAAACTCGCTTTCCTGCGCGAGGGACAACATCCTGAAAAAGAAAAAAAATGGCCATCACCCGAAACCGCTGTACACTGCAATGGGTATACGCGCATACAAATACAAGAACGATCATCCTAGAGCAACATTCGAGCACGTCGGGCAAGGGATGGGTCACGTAGGAACGAAGCAGTGGCAGTAATACAAATAGGCAAACATACCTCATCTGTTGCGGGCACTCTCGAGTGAATTTCGCGTTCGTCGGCCAGTGGTGGGTTCATCTGCCACAGACATGTGTGTCGCGCCCATGTCGCGCACACGCCACGTCACCCCGTCCAGGCTCTCCTCGACGGTCCGCAGCCCAGGCAAAACCCGTCTCAGCATCTCGTCCACATCCGCCCGTCGAGAACCAAGAATACTCCCCTCCAAGCGCAGATGCGTCACACGGTGGTGACGGACCGTCGTGTCCCAAAACGACAGCATATCCTCTGCGTCGACGCAAAGTCCGAGGGACTGCAACTTGGGGCAGTGTTGCAGGAGCGACAACAGGCCATCAAAAGTGACGGATGTGGGCATAGGGTCTGCACCGTTCATTCCGAGGCCGAGTTTCTCGAGTTCCGGTGATGCGGATGCGATCGTCTTGATGAGGTCGTCGTCCAGCTGGAGGTAACCCAGGTCTACGAGGTTCAGCACACGCAAGGATTTCAATGCGGAAAGTGGTTTCAGGTCACATGCGTCCAGTTGATGTTCGCGTCCCGGCGCACCCACTGGCACACCGAAGCGTCTGCCAGCCTCGACATCGTGGATGAGGGAGAAATCCCGCGTGTTGGGAAATTGCTCAGTAAATGAGTGTAAAAACGTGCGTAATGATGGTGAGGTACAAAATGACTCGATCTCCAGATGGACGTTGGATGGGGAGATCTCCGGCACGAGAAAAATGTCCGCGAGCGAGTCAAGGCTGTAGTCTTTCCAATAGAGCGTTTGCAGGCTAGGGAAGCTGCCAGGGGGAAGGCGATCACGAAGCGCGTCTAAATTGAGTAGAGACCAACGCATATCGACTGCCAAATATGAGAGTCTGTTGAGCTGAGCGAGGTGAATGAATGCGTCATTATCCATGGTAGAGCATGCGACCGTCTCCAAACAGTGAAATCCACGCAGGACGCTCGAAATGCTCTTTGCTGCTGACCTGCCATTGCCGGTTATTTTAAGATGCTCAAGCTTCGGGCAGATACACCCGAGAGGAAGGCGGATCACGTGATTGATGATGAGCTTGGCATCAATCTCCAGTGACCGCAAGGATGGGCCGATAAAGAGGTTGATGGCCGGGTTGAGGGAGAGGCGACTTGGCTGCCACTCCAGCTTGCGGAGGTTGGGAGTGAGCAAAAGTGGATCCCGCAGAGCAACCATGGCAAGAAGGATGGCCAAATGCCGCTCATATTGGTCATGACGGGAGCCTGTGTTCTCGGCGAGAACGCAAACGCGACTTGCACGATCCACGAATCGCGTCCAGTCGGAACCGGAAAGCATCCTGCGGCTCTACACGTCCCGCCATGGGTCATCGGGGACTGCTGGTACACGAGACACGTGTATACTCACCAGAGACCAGCTCCGAGATTCCCTCTTGCGCACTTGTGTCGGGAGAATGTTGTAAAGAGCTGAAATGTTGGGCAATTTGTACCAGAGAATCTCCTCAACCTGGCGCTGAAACGGCCGGCAAGTCCTCGCGATGGCAGCAAGTGTTGGGAGGAGCGGGTTGCCCGAATCATCTGTGACATACTTGAATATGATCAAGAGGATCTCGGGTACGAGAAGGGCTCGGTGCATGTTGCGCTTACGCGCAGCTGCGAGAGGAGGAACGAGTATGAACATGGGCCAGTATTTAGAGGATCGGAGCTGACATCATGACCCTCTGGCGTAGTAATATGGTACAAGACAGCTGTAGCACAAATTTGTCCAAGAGTTCCGGGAAAACACGACACCTTATTACGCGCATCATTCACCAAGTAGACGTGGCCTGCCTGCACACGTATCCATTCGCACGTGTTTGAATGTCAGGGAGACTGGAAAAGAGAAGCAATGCAGCAAACTTATAGTCTAGCAATCATAGGCACTAAACATGACAAACAGCGATACAGTAGCTTGTTTGATGGCACGGCACCTTGCGAGCACTAGTCGGGAGATTCAAACACCAACTAGGCTCTTCAAACTCAGGCTAGGAACATTCGGACTGCCACCGTGCGGATGTACATAGCGGGATTGGACATATCATATCAGTAAAATGATCTATAGTTCATCTTTTCTGTCCTCGTCCTCCAACGGACGACACAAAGCAGGACTCGTTCCGGTAATTTGGTACTCGCACTTTTCCAACTCTGCGACCGTTAATAGAGCGTTCTCTGTGCCACATGACAGAATGAGCTAAAGAGGTGCACACAGTAGTGAGTGAACTAGCGAATGGCGAGATGAGAGCAACTAACCCCGAGGCTACGTTGTGGCCCGTTCCAGCATTTCGTGCCTTGCGTATAGCGCTGTTTTGTATAGTATTCAAGCTCGCCGGGTTCTGCAAGCTTGTTCCACGAGGAGAATTTTCTGATTTGCACTTAGTCTTGGTTCTGGATGTCATCTCAACTGTGACTTACCCGAGGCTAACCGTCGATCCACCCTTGTTCGGTTTTTGTCGTGCCTCATCAAAAAGGCAGACCTCGTAGGTGTAGCTGCAAACCAATACATCAATATCGTAGAGTTTGAGTATGAGAGTCAACGAACTCTCCGGTGTCCTTTTCGAGACATAAACCGTCAAGCTTTTTCCATTCACCATCAGGGCCAAACCCATCTGGATCGAATAGAGCGGAGAGGTCATGATATGCAGTTTCTTCCTCCTCGCGTGCGAGGTTGAGGCTGTGTTCTGCATCGGACAGAGCCTGCCGCGCCTGATTGGCTTCTACAAAGAGGCACTTCAACACAGATGCTCGCATACAAGAGTCGCATACGGTTACCGTCGGAAGCATCAGACGTGTCAATCCCAATACCAAATACTTTCAGCACGGAAAGGACAGTGTTGCGGAGGGAGACGTAGTGAGGAACGTATGAATCAGGGAGATATGCGGTTACTTCAAAAACTGAAGGTCAGATTCATCGGTCAGTAGCATATCACGTCTATGGTTGAGGCAAGCAGACTTACGAGTCGATTTCGTTGCGGGATGGCCGACGATCTTATCATGTTCTAAGAGTAAGGATATATGATCGGTCTTTAACAGACGATCAAGCTCCCCCTCGATTTGGCCTGCATCCCAAATACCTTCCTCCTCCTCGACCTTAGATGCTTGGGTTTGAGTCTCCTCGCCACTATCCTCACCCTTGCGAATGTCATTGATATGGGGAAGTCCTGCGAGGTATTCCCATCCTCGTACGGCTTCCAGAACCGCCATATCTTGATAATTTGGGTTGTATCCTGTACGCAAGGCGTCGAGAATGGCACCGAGTGCCTTTTCCGTCTCCAAATGCTTGTTGTGCTCATTCCGCAGTGACTTTAATGCCATATGGTGTGTGAGGAGCGATTGATAGAGTGCTACCGGAAGTAACGACTAGTCAATGCTGAAATATAGACATGAAACGAAACAACACCTACGTGATTGCTTCTTGCGTTCTAACTCAGCAGCTGATATCGACTCTGCGCGTTTAGCAATGTCTTGGAAAGAGTCAACATTTGAACATCTCATACAACAAGACTTCTCACCTCTCAGTCTTTCTACTTCGAGTTCACGAGATGCGACTTCGCGTTCCAACTCGACTACGAGTTTCTCAATGCGGTTCTTCTCCTTCTGCGCAAATGCAATGTACGTAGCACGTATTTTGGAACCCTAGAAGACGATGAACAAGATGTTATCACTACAAGACATTCGTTGCACAAACCGTCTTTCGCAATTTACGTTCCGCTTCTTCCTTCTTGCGGTATTCCTTGCCAACCTCCTCACATATGTTAGAACACACACCTGGTGCTTCATCTGACCCGTCACAACACTCAAGCTCTACTATGAGGTTAGATCGTGGCAGTCTGGAGCGACGCAGATGACTTACCGCAAAGACCATCCTGCACACGTGAACTGGGGACCGTCGCGCCAATATGTCCTACGTTCTCACAATAAAAAGTTGTCCCGGGACATGCACTAGTACCTAACTTCGTTAGCTCGTTCGGGATTGATTATTTAATTTGTAACTTACCAGGCTCATCACTACCGTCAGGACAGTCGCAATAGTCATCATTTACTGCATTCCAGGGAATTTCCTTTGAGCCATCCAAACAAAACCACGTTCCCGATGCAGAAGGGGTGTACTTTGCTCGAAGAGCCGGGGAAACGCCGTGTGTCTTATCAAGTGCCGCAACGGCTGGCAGAGGGAGGGCGAGGAGCAGCCAAAGGATCATTTGACCCCGTTTCAAGTATATAATTTTGGGCTGAGCGGGAACGTCAATGGTCAAATGCGACGTGGCAAATTGGGTATGGTTACGTAATACAATCCCATTAGAACGGAGCCTTAACTGACGGAGTTCGCCGAGGAGCAGCTGAGGTGAGTGCACGGTAGAACCCCATCGACATCGACGACGACGACGACGACGACAAGGTCACATTATCATGGTGAGTCTAATTTGACAGACGTACATGTGCAAGCGTGCTGGACCTTTCACACGGAGTAAATCATTTGGAGCACGCTGGATGCCCACACTGTCGCCTAGATGGAACGTATGGACTGACCTATCACTCAGGCCAAGGCAAAAACACCTGCCCCATCATCTGGCGGAAAAGCTGCTAAGAAGAAGAAGTGGTCGAAGGGCAAGGTCAAGGACAAGGCCCAGCACTCGGTCATCTGCGATAAACCAACCTATGACCGTGTAATGAAGGAAGTGCCTACATGGCGCTTCATCAGCCAAAGTATTCTCATTGAACGACTGAAAGTCAATGGGAGCCTGGCACGTATCGCGATCAGACACTTGGAGAAGGAAGGCATGATCAAGCGCATCGTGCATCACTCGGGACAGCTCATCTACAGTTAGTTCTCGTCTCCCTGGTTAAAAGCCTCATTTTTACTAAATACAATGCAGCCCGGTTAACAACTGCTTCCGATTAGAGTTAGCCACTTCTTTCGCATCCTATGCCCGCCACAAGCTCATGTACTTTTGCAATCAAAATTATGCTTGTGACTGGTACACTGAATAACCCGAACTGAAATCAGTAGATGCTCAACTTGCTTGCCCCTGATGGTGAACTACGTTTCTCGGTTGCACATTTAGGCATATATGACATCCAAGCACCAGCCTCTCACGTTGAACTTGGGAATCGCAGGATCGGATGGTTAGGCAGCCGACGCTACGGAAAGCGATTTAGTGATCGGCCCCCGTTGGCCTGCTTTCAACGGCATTGTAAACTACCTTCGGGTCCCGCCTTCTCCCCTGAAACAGGATGTTGCTCAGGTGATTGGTGGTTCGGCGGCACGACCTTCAGCCGCCATCCGTCTTGTCTGGTTTTTACGACATGGCAAGTCCGGGTCCTCGCTATGTTTAGCCATTATCGGGTCATCGGCCAAAACGTGATTCGTAAGATGAGTCTGGCCCTTACTTGCTGGGACTTTTAAAGCCAGCTCGAGGAGTCGACTGGCTCACTCACTTGTACGGAGATGGACCTGCCTAATGCCCCCGCACTTCCTGCAACCAAAGTTGACGTCGCCGTTCCTGTTAAGGACGTACCGATTGTTCTTAGCTCTACCGTGAATAACTATTTCTCCCCTCAACCTCCCGTGGTTGAATACTCCGAAAATCTTTATCTCGCCCCGATCCCTACCTCCGATGGGGGTCATACATCACCCGATCGCGATATAAACACTGCCCCTGAGACGAAACCTCAAACACTAAAAAATCGCGAACACATACAGTTTGTAACTCTTTGCTGGTTCATCTATCTGGAAGGCTGGAACGACGGAACCAATGGGCCGTTGCTACCACGGATCCAGCAGGTCTATGGAGTACGCCTTCTTCAATTAATATGTGGGTGCTGCTGACACGTAACAAGGTTGGGTACGCAATGGTTTCGTTGATATTTGTTTTCGCCTGTCTGGTATGTTATACGTTTCACTGCTGCAGAAGCAATCATGAAATGGGAGGGTTTACCAGGGGTTTATAACTGGTGCAATATTGAACGTTGTCCTGACCGAAAAGTTGGGATTCGGGAAGGTAACGTGTATTCGGCCCAATACGAGACACTTGTACCATGGTTATTTTCAGGTCATGACTTTGGGTTTGTGATTTGATCACGGTGAACTCGCTATTTTTCACTGATCCACGAAGGCTCTTTGTCCCAAGTTATCGCGTATTCCATCCAATGCTCCGCACCGCCATTTCCTGTGTTCGTATGTGCATACTTTATTAACGGCATTGGCTTGGCCTTGCAGGTAAGGTTCCCTGCAGAGACCCGGGTTTCACTACTTACCCTCTGCTTGTGAATGAGTTTAGAATGCTCAATCTGTTGGATACGTAGCATCCATCAAGAAGAATGCGGAAACAAAAATGGGTATCTTCATGGCTGGCAAGTGAAATTACTTGTCTCTGGCTGTATTCTGAGCTCCTCTTTCCGTGCAGCGTACGGTGCGTTTCTGTCAAAATACTTCAGACGGATCGTTGATAGTAACCAGGTGGTGGTGCTCTTTCCTCCCCACTTGTGGCTACTCAGTTTTCTCAGCTGAATCGCTGGTCCTTCCATTATCTCACCTCTCTTGGTATAGCATTAATCAACACGATAGCCCTCATCGTCGTTTTCCGATTAGAGAGACAAGAAGGTAATCTCGTTCCCGGATTCTGCGGAAAACACTCATTATCTTCCGCCAAGTTTGTCTCGCACAAATTGGGATATCTTCTGAACCGAAGCAAACCGGCGAGCACAGTCATTTCCGCCAAATATTCGCCCTCAAGGACGTACATCTTCTTGCATCCTTCGTTCTATTCTACGTTGGAGCTGAGGTGGCAATGGGAGGTAAATTCATTCATCTCGCGTGCGTGTATGCAGCACATGATACGACACCCAGGATGGATTGTCACGTATATCATCGATATTAGGGGTGGAGGGGTGTCGTCGGGATACATCTCTACTGGTTTTTTTACTGGTGTGTCCGTTGTTTTCCATGCAGATCAACTGTCATCATAATAGAGAACCAGGGTTGATGGTTGGTCGTGTCGCGTTATTATGGGTCAACAAGAAGGTTGGACATCTATACCCATTCATCATGTACAAGCTGACCTTTACAGATTGGCGAACGTTTAGCGCTGTTAACCTACGCTATATGCGCAATCGGGTACGTGTCGTACGTGACACGAGAGTTTCATCACTGACCCTTCCTTAGGCTTGAGCTCGTAATATGGTTCGTTCCATCTCTTGTCGGTGATGCTGTCGCGGTCGCGATCATTGGGGTGTTGTTGGGACCGATGTACCCGATCGCTATGAACCATTGCGGCAGGGTAATTCCCCGCTGGCTTCTGACTGGTTCGATCGGCTGGATTGCTGGATCGGGCCAGGCAGGGTCTGCACTTGTGCCCTTCATGGCAGGAGCCATAGCCTCAAAAGCTGGTATTGCAACGCTCCAACCCGTGTAAGTAAATCATGCTTTCTGCATCCATGATCATGCATTCAGCGGCGTATAGATTGGTAGGCATTTTGGGCCTTATGACAGTCATCTGGGTTTTGGTCCCTAAAAGCGCACAGCGTCATGACCAAACATGAGCAAGACAACACTTGTCGATTTGAATTGCTTTATCTCTTGTAGATTCTAACTGTACAAGTTGTTACAAGTTGTTGTCGAGTTCCCTTCAGGGTGTTCTTGAATGTTGTGTATTGTGTATTAGCCATCGGAGTCACTACAATCGAGTCGTTTCAAAAGAGTCGTATTTCGGTCAACGAGGACGGGACGGACAAACTAGCCATCTTTCTTCTGTTTTACATCTCACCACATTCTATAAACGATATTATCGTGGGCGTTTGTCATGTGAAACAATTGCTCACCTGTGATCTTGACGACCAACTTAGGCCGGTTATTGGGACCAGTAGGGACGTTTTCGATTTTGCGAAGTGTGAGCATACCGTCGATGACCTTGCCAAACACGACGTGCTTCCCGTCGAGGAAGTCACACTTGGCTGTCGTTATGAAGAACTGGCATCCATTCGTGTTTGGACCGGAGTTGGCCTAGATAATGTCTCAGAATACACAAGATGGTGATGTAGACAACCGTACCATCGACAGGAGACCTGGGCCTAAATGCTTCTCCTGGAAGTTTTCGTCCTAAAGGCAAACTAAGTGCTGGTGTGCACAATGAACAGTGCTGTCACTAACCGGAAAGTTCTTCCCGTATATCGAGAATGAGCCAGTACCATCGCCGTTTATGAAATCACCACCTGACGAAGAATGAGATAATGTAGTATGAAGAAACCAAGCAACACCGTACCCTGACACATGAAGTTGGGCACTCTGATCTGGAATTAGCAGTCAGGAAGATTTGATTAGCAGCGGTCATACACTCTACAACCATGGTCAAAAAAGTATCTAGGGAGTTACCACACGGATGGTGCTCACCTGTGGAAAGTCGCATTCTTGTAGCCCTGTGGGCGAGCGTCCCGTCTATCACGTCCTTGACCTGATCAGAGGAAACGCTTATTTCATAAAAGGTCCGAATCACCTGCATTCACCAGTACAGAGCTGCCTGAAGTTCTCTGCTGTCCTGATCGATTGTTAAACGCGCGCAGTAGACCAACGCCGACCCGAAGGACTTACTTTGGGACAATATCGCTAAACAATTCCATTTTGACGCGTCCTGCAGGTGTCTCTCCGATTTTTATGTCCATGAAGACGATCGGGCGAGTTGTTGAAGACATTTGGGTGTTGGATTGGATTAGGAGGAAGAGGTTTGTCGCTGTGTTATTTATTCAAGTCGCGAGTTGCTACCGTTCTCGGTGATTACTAGTACTGTTGCATCCCAATCAAACCAACAAGTATGGCCCACACACTCGGCGCGTATGCGGAGCTCCCCGGGAAAAGGCGAGCAGAATGACACGCTGGGAATGCCTAGGCTCAAGCTTCAAGGAAATAAATAGGAAAGAGTGTGGAGTGCCCATCTCGTACACGTTCCTTCAAGATCATTCTCCTCCTCTACTTCTACCGCCTCCATGAGCACCGAAAAAAACTACTACATCGGTGTGGACATTGGGACGGGCTCTGCACGAGCATGTCTTGTTGACGCTAGCGGTCGCATCGCAGCTTCGGATACCCAGGATACGAAGACGTGGCGTGATGAGAACGATCACAGGATCTTTGAGCAATCAACAGCAGACATCTGGTCCAAGATATGCATCGCCGTCAAGAACATATTGCAAAAGTCCGGTGTAGACAAAAGCGCGGTCAAGGGCCTCGGTTTCGATGCGACCTGTTCACTCGCCGTCACGGACTTCGAAGGAGATCCGGTATCCGTGACCGAGGGGAAAGATATTGGAAGCGTTGGCGGCGAAAGAAACATCATCTTATGGGCAGATCATAGAGCTGAGAAGGAAGCCGAGCTCATCAACTCAACAGACTCCATTGTTCTCAAGTATGTCGGTGGGACGATGAGTGTATGATTGCATTCATGTCCTCCCCGTATCAGATCGTACTGAGTTCTGTCCATAGCTCGAAATGGAGGTCCCGAAGATCCTTTGGTTGAAGAAACACATGGACGCGGCTCGCTTTTCCCAATGTCAATTCTTCGACCTTCCTGATTACTTCACTTATAAATGCACGGGAGATAACACTCGGTCGTTCTGCTCCACGACGTGTAAATGCTCCTTCGTTCCTGACAAGGGTTGGCAAGAAGATTTCTTTACTTGGATTGGCCTCGCTGAACTTATTGACGGGGGTGGATGGAGGCAGATGGGTGCTGCCAAGGGACGCGTCAAACCTGCTGGATCACCGATCGGTCAAGGCCTCACCGATGAAGTTGCCAAAAATCTTGGTCTATTAAAGGGAACGCCTGTTGGCAGTGGCCTTATCGATGCGTGAGCATTTGACCCTTGCAATCCCTTCCATGGAGCTGAGGTGCCAATGATTATTACAGATACGCAGGTTGGATGGGCACAGTCGGGGCACGGTACACAGCAAACGGATGCTTATCGGTGGCTCCTGGCCTTGACGAGTCGCGTCATCGGCTTGCTGCCGTCGCCGGAACGAGCACATGTCACCTAGTACAGGTTCGTGTGATTCTTGTCCTTTCCGCCCCAACACTGAGCTCCGCGCAAGAGCAAAGAAGGGGTGTTCGTGAACGGTGTTTGGGGCCCGTATAGGGTGAGATGACCCACTCTACTGATCATTGATATGAGGCCTTCAAGCTGAATCTGTGTTATAAGGATGCTGCATTCCCTGGATGGTGGATGAACGAGGGCGGGCAATCTTCAACTGGTCAACTTATTGACTTTGTGATCACTACCCACGCTGCGTATCCCGAGCTTCAAGAGCGGGCCAAACAAGAACAAAAGAACATACATCAAGGTCAGCCTAACTGTTGTCCTGCGTAGTGTGTGGGTATTGATAGTCCTGATGTTCCTCGCCCACGAAGTCCTTCTTGAGGTGCTTAAAAAGCTATGCCAGGAGAAACAGGTCGAGTCGTTCACGGAGCTTACGAAAGACATACATTTCTATCCTGATTATCATGGTACGCTATCTCGATGCATCGATACCACATTTCTGATTGCTTTGCAGGAAATAGGTCACCAATTGCAGATCCTCGTATGAGAGGTGCGATCATTGGTCTTGAACTTGTATGTTGAATATTTCCTGCCGGAACCCATACTCAGAGTTTTCAGGACGCTTCCATTGCGGATCTGTCCAAGAGATATTACCTGACCCTCGAAGCCATTGCTTTACAAACGCGTCACATCATCGAATCAATGAATACCGCGGGTCATGAGATCAATTCTCTTTACCTTTCAGGAGGACAAGCGCGTAACGCTGTTCTCATGCAACTTTTCGCCGACGCTTGCCGAGTCCCGGTTGTTCTTCCCGCGTCTTATTCAGAGGCTGTCGTGCTTGGTGCGGCAATGCTAGGGAGGATTGCGGCTGAGAAAGTGACGGCGTCCGAGCAAATGTGGAACATTATGGTGAGTCTCTCGATTCATCACATGGTCGCAGCTAAAGTGTTCACACTACTCGCGCTTTTAGGTGGAGATGACCCTCCCAGGTACTCTTGTGACTCCTGCACCATCTCCAAAGGTCCAGAAACTCCTCGATGCGAAGTACAAGATTTTCAGAGAAACCATTGAGATCCAGAAGCGGTGGAGACGGCAGATGGAGGAAGCTGTTCTTCAATAGATCAGATCACTTGCCTGATCACTGAGACGGATATTGGTAACCCTATTGAACGCGTTGAGATAAAGTTCTGTTATCTTACAACAACGCCAACGTGTCCTTAGAAACCATCCTCCCCTTCGATCATGATAATCTTCATCCGCCATCCTTTATAATCATCGTCCATTTCATCGTCTGCCCAATCAAAGTCCTGGTCCCCAGTACCTCGTCCATCCATTTCAGCTCCAGCTCCATCCCCTTTCGGAGAATGTTAGTCAGGCAATGATTCCGATTGAACGTGAAGCCCGAGGACGTCACCTTCTTCGATCCCGCCTAGAATATCGACATCTTCGTCCTCTTGAAGTTTTTTCCGGAGTGCAATTTGAGTTTCGTCTTCCTGTTCCCGACGGACAGATTAAATATTTGTTCAATACAATTTTGCAGAGCACTTGCCAGATCAAATTCCGACTCTCCTTCTTCATACCAAGCATTCTCGTCTGCTTCCTCAAATCCTCCCGCGAAGGCACCCCATCGTTCAGGGGAGGGGCTGTGCCAAATGAGTATAGTGCCTTGGTTGGTGGTTGAGGCAAGGCGTGGCGCAGATGGGTGCCACTGAGAGACAGGACGCAAAGCAACGTAGAGATAAAATCATGGACAAAGAGAGAGGAGCTTACATGGACATCTATCAACGGCTCTCTTCCTCCATCTAATGCACTCGCGAACTGACCATCATTAGAGATATCCCATATGTAAATCTTATGCGTCGCTGGGTCCGCTGCACCTATAGGAGGCATTACAACCGGAAAGATAATGGATTGCCCATTTACATACCTCCCGCTAACCACTCTCCGTCCGGACTGTATGACACTGAATGCCAGGCGACTTTTGATATTGGGTCGTTAAACTTATGTGTGGACTCTAATTCTGTCTCAAGTATCGGGTGTGCGTTTATGGAGACCGAACTGATTTCAGAGGATGTGACATCATTGCCGTCGGGATGCGAGCTTCGTCCAGTGGTGGATTCGATTGGGGGAGAATTGGAAGATGGCGAAATGCCATTTCCGGCGAAAGGTGGCGGCGGTGAAGGATAGTTAGGGAGCGTGAACTGGCGAATCGTTCTATCAGAGGAATTTGTCGCCAGGCGCCTTTGAGACGAGGTAAGTCACAAGGAAGTCAAAAATACTAGGTACTCACCGACCTCCCTTGGCAAACTCAAGGCTCTTGATGACACCTGCGCCAGATATGCGATGCCTCGCGATAAGCTATGACGAAGAGACGAAGACGTTAACTAGGTTCATTTCTACACTTTCGTAACAATGTGCTACAAACTCGGAGCATTCGAAAGGGTGAACAAGCTGAAAGTGTGTTCGGGAGAAATTGCACCTTGATGACTCACCCCTTTTGTTCGAACATTAAACACGTACACTGTACCCGCCGAGGTACCAACAAAGACATGTCGACCTGTTGGATCGAATCGGGCCGAGGTCATTATCGCCCTACATTCGTGATGGAGCATATCAGGTCAGATAAGAGTGCATCCAGTTCACCGTCATGAGCTACTTTGGGAATTCGGAAGCGAAAGCAACGCACCGCACCCTTTCCTCACCTTCATCCTCAACGCACAGCTCGAACCGACCACGGTGAGTGCTGCGCAAATCAATAATATATGCTTCGCCCGTGCTAAGAAGGGCGAGTATTATACGACTTAAAGAAATGGCCGTCAAGATGGGCCATGGAGACTTCGATAAACTTACCCACCTGTTCCTTGGATGAAAGCTTGCTGCGACGACTGGTGCATCGAATCTGATTGTTGCCTGTCTGTGAGGCGGGTCGTACGGTGACGCGAGATCCCAAATGATGACGTTCCAGTCTTTGGAGGCAGTGAGGACGTATCGCGAGTTGCGCGACCAACTAAGACAATGAGCGTCATGCGTGAGCTACGCAGCTGGCTGGACGAACTCTATGGCGGTGACGCCCTTTACATGACCCTCACACCATCTGACTGTAGCTCTCGTATCGAGGTCCCATATAACGGCCGATCCATCACTGCGTGCAGCTGCAAGAAGCTGCCCGGAGGGGTTGAAACGGGCAAACGAGGCACCCGAGACAAGCGAAGTCTGGACGGTTGTAGGGTGGGTGATAATAAATGGGTCTGTTAGTGATCAAACCACACAATGTTGGGTAGTGTGAGTGAAGTAGTACGATGCAGCTTGACACGTAGACGTACTTAGGAGAGATGCGTTCATAGCCGTTCGTCGTCAAATGGTGTTAGCCTGTCCAAGTCGATGATGGCCACCCTCCAGCAGACACTCGACTCGCTCGTCGTCCCTGCTACTTTTGCACGGCATGACAGAATAGCAGACACGACCGTCCTGGCCGAGCTGTACGCATGGAAATCAAACACGGAGACCCTACTCAATCAGCTGGACTCAATCGACGTCTCCGCGCTCACGATTTCTGAGCTGGCTGGCTTTGTCTTTGTTCTTGCTCCGCTGACTGCGATAGCCAAGTGGTCTTCTCCGGCGATACGCTCACTCGCAAATGGTACTCCGTTCGGACTCTCGAGGCACATCCTCACTAATTTTCGTCGCAGCTCACCTTTCTAGAATCCCTCCTTCAGACCAACTCATCGCCCATATTCTGATCCAGGTCGTCAAACCTCTCTTCGCTCCAACTCCTCATCCACGCCTCCACACATCCACAGCACGGGTCTTGCCTCGTCCAGCAGATGTACAGGATACGTATGTTGAACAGCCGTGGAAACATCATCCTGGCCTAGATGAGTCCATCCGATGGTGTCTTCTAAACACAGAGGTCTGATTTATCTGTCCACTGGTGTATGCGTGCTTGCTGACTAGCCTCCTTCATGCCAACCAGTCCTCGACATACGAAACCGCATGGCCATTCTTCCTACCCCCAGTCATGTCTATCCTAGATGATTATCAAGTGCCCTACAAGCTCCTTGGCGTCCGTCTGGTTTCTGATATGCTAAAGCGTGTGCCTCCACAACTGTTCCTTCGAACCGGCGTGGATACGCTCATGTTCAACGTGCGTTATGTTTTCACACGTGTATCTGAAGCATCTACATGCATTGCTGAAATCTGTTTCAGTCTCTTACGAATGCCTTGTCACACCTCGGAGACCAGTCAACACCAGACTTCATACGTTTAGCCGTTAGGACAACCCTTCAGCTCATTGACCTCACTACTCCCTCTGTGTTTCCATCGCATGCCATTTCGCTTCATGACAACGAACAGGGTACTCCGGACCCAGCACTCTCACGTACCCTGTCAGCATCGCAGTCTAAATCGTTATCCACCCGCTTTTCCCGACTTTCCATTCTTCTCTCCTCCTCCCTGCTCGGCACAGTTATAATGTACACGCCTCCCTTTCTCCCTCCCGTTTCGTCCTTGGTCCCTGATCCCGATCTCTTTGGCGATCCAGAGCACGTGGACATCGATCCTGCTCATGCTACAGAAACCTCTTTGCAAGGGCCGACGCCACAAAAGCAACCCGTCAACCCGACCCTCATTGCAGCAGCTCAAAGTTTACCGCCTGTCTTACTTGCGCTTGGGACAGGGGGGGCTCGATTCCTGAAAGGTGTTGTCCCCGTGTTGGCCGAGTGGCTTGCCCTGCCTCTTCCCATCGTTATTGCGGAGGCGGGGTGTGGCTCCAATGATGATGGGGATGCTTCACACAATGTGCAAAGAGCGTGTTATGGATCAAAATCATCCACGGCAGATGTTATACTTCACGTTACCTCGTTGTTCATCTTGTCTGTCCTCTTCCACACCTGTACCTCCCGAATGGGAGGGTGGTCCACCACAATTGTTGATGCCATTGGACGGTGTTGGGTTGGATGTCTGGATATTGAGAGTAGGAGAAGAGACTACATTGTTTCAGAGGAGGGTCTGGGGATTTTGAAGAAACAGCTGAAAGAGACAGCTGTTCAGTTAGCTAGGATTTATCCTGGTGTTGTTAAGGTAGGTCCATATGTTTCTTATTTTCATGTCCAACTTTTGAGCGTACTGTCTTTTGACTTGCTCTCTAGTTTGATTTTTGGTTGTCTATCCTCACTAATCATTTACTTACAAGCTTATATCACAGAATGAGTATGCCATGCTATTGGCATCTAATAAGACCCTTTTTGAGGGTTTAGTAGGAGAGGTTTGTTAAATGTTTAGAAATCTTGTATGATTCCTGGAGGACATCCTGGAATTGTATTTAACCTCCAACAAAAACACTCCAGTCATGTGTGGCACTGTCTTGTTGAAGTAGAGTCACTGACATTTGAGTGGCATTCTAACACCCATGTTGTGCCACCATGATGCCCTGACAGTGATTGATTGAGTGCCTCATCAATATTTGCCATCCCCCTCTGGCACACTGATCTCCACCCCCAAGGAATGTATCATGGGATTTATCACTGTCCCAATAGTATAAAAGGACCATGTATTCCCTGCTTGCCACATACACATCCTCTCCTCTCCCTCACTAGTCCATACTACAACACAGCCTGCCATTACTAAGCATAATCATCCAAAAGACTGGTTGCAACCAGTGTAAATTTGCCATATGATCATTTAGGATCAGTTTTTTGAGGTTTTGGTCTGGTCTTTAACAGTGATTTTGGCACAGTAAGGTCCCTACTGTACAACAACATACATTACTGTACAGCTCTATAGAGACATGTACAGATGTGTAGTAATCAAACCTAATTGTATCAACTTTCTAAATTGTAATTTGCACTAATTAAGACACTGTGGGCCACTGTGAATATGTAGTTATTTAAGCTTTACAATGACTTTTTGATGTCTGTACAACACTGTATAGTTAGTTCTTCTTTCGCTGATGATAGTGGTAGATATGGGTATGGGTATAGATATGGGTTGGGGAGGTGAGTACCTACATTCATACCCACTATGTACCCATATTCACAACCCATGTAGGTTAGCCATACTCATGCAGAGCCCTATGTATGTCTCAGCACTGTGGAATGTGGCTATGGAGGTACCATTATGGTGTAGAGATTCATGATCCTCTCCTGTCCTTCTATGATATTCCACCATGACCAGGTCCTTCTCTACTCATTCATCTAATCCAGAACATGGTCTGTCCTTTATTCTATCTTTGTCCTTTACTTTCCACATATAGTCCAATCTGGATTAACACAGTCCAGTATCATATTCCATCTATCCAATCCAGATTACAACAGATTAGACACTGGACATGCCAGACTTTGGTGGACTTAGCTAAACTTTGTTTCTATAGTCTCAGGACTTGGTCATCACATGTAACTTCCCATACTTTGTGTTTGTTTAATCTCCTTATCATTGTCCTTGGTTACCATTAAGTCTGGAGTATGCTTCTGGACTATAAATATATGTATTTGGACATCCAAATCATTATCTTTTGCCCAGTTGGTGTTGATCATCTCTTTATATCCACAGTGTCTCCAATATGTAGTCCAGTGTCCATTGCATGACTTACCATTGCTTTTGCTCAACCCTTGCACTCTCAATGCTCTATCTCCTTATGAACTGACACTCAGGTGTCTCTTGGGTGTCCTACTCACTTATCTCACTCATTTGAAATTCCTGACTTTGTCTGGGATACTTGGACTTCCTATTTCTTGTCCTCTCATTCTTCAACTCACATTTGGATTCCTTTAGGGTCAAACATATTGCACCTTCCCTTGCTAGTGACTTGATTGGCTTAGTCCAGGAAGGTTACCAGTGACTCCTTGTTATCTACAACAGTTTGTCAGACCAACCAATGTTCACCACATAGAATGGCTCTATTATTCAATATTGTCCATCACATCAGCAAATCCTCACATCACTTTACATCACTTTACGCAACTTTATGTGTAATTACATAGTCATTTGTGCAAAGTAAAATACCACTTTCAAAGTAGATCCCTCAACTTTAAAGTGGCTTTACAGCCACTTTCACGCATTCCATGCCTTTGGCTTATCCACTTTCACGCATTCCATGCCTTTGGCTTATCCACTTTCACGCATTCCATGCCTTTGGCTTATCCACTTTCATGCATTCCGTGCCTTTGGCTTATCCACTTTCATGCATTCCGTGCCTTTGGCTTATCCACTTTCATGCATTCCGTGCCTTTGGCTTATCCACTTTCATGCATTCCATGCCTTTGGCTTATCCACTTTCATGCATTCCATGCCTTTGGCTTATCCACTTTCATGCATTCCGTGCCTTTGGCTTATCCACTTTCATGCATTCCATGCCTTTGGCTTATCCACATTAATGCTTTCATGCTTTTTGGCTTACCGACTTTACACTTTTTGATTTACCAACTTTAGTGGCTTTGCAGCTTGACCAACCGAAAGGAAAACAAAATAATATGCTATTCCCAAAATTAGAGTAAAACTACGAAACATCACCAGATTAGTGGTGGGGAGGTTATGGAAATAGTGGAGTGGTGAGAAGTGAAAACAGTAAGATGAGACGAACAGGAAAAAAATAGGCAGTGGTGTAGATGGTCCATCGTGGTCTGAAGGGTAAATGTAGGGGATTGAGGGATGAGAACAATGTGACAGGAAAAAAGAAATTAGACGGTGGTGTAGATGGTCTGTCGGCCAGAGGGAAAATGGAGGCAATTAACGGTGGGGAAAATCTGAGCAGCAAAGCTAGTGATGGGGTAGAGAGCTTGACTGATGACATGAAAACAAGACTTGTGATTGGAACGGCAGTGTCCCAGGCAGAACCAGCGAGAAGGTCCTATATAAAACATGTTAGTATGATCTAAAAACAATGAGGTTACTCACAAATTCAAGCATATTCATCCTTGGTGGTTTCCAAGGCCACGCTCTCATCACCAGCGTTGGGCTCCAACTTACCAGCAAGGAGCTGTGCTTTCTCGTGAATTTGAGCAATCTGGGTGTTTAAGTGGCGCTCTGCCGTGCAAGTAATCCCTTGTGTAGCATCTCCCCACTTCTGGTCAGAAAAGGAATGTTCACCAGTTGTTACTCTGCCAACTTGTTTGTTGAATGTGCCAGGAGCACGTGGTGTAACTTTGCCTTTCATGAGGGCCTCAAATCCAACAATGCTAATGAGTTGTAAGCCACACTTCATCTGTTTGGGTCATGGAGTAAGCATCAGGGAACACTGCATATGGAAAAAGGAAAAAAAATACTGCTGCACTACAAAGACCCATGTATATCTGGTTAAACCAAACCCGACTCTGACTCCTACCAACCCAACTTTGTCAATAAACCCCTGTCCACCACCATGCCCAATAAATCCACCAATGG
>JBBPRQ010000449.1:0-26675 GCA_038093095.1 Boletus insuetus | reverse complement strand
ATGGATGCATAGTAAACGTGTCATGTCACGCATTTCCAGGGGTCTCTGAAATGCGTGAAACGGTGTAACACGGTAGAAGTGTCAAATTGGGGGTTAACATTATCTATATGAGTTGCCAGCTAGGGTACCACAGATGACGGATGGACGGATGGTCAGAGTGGTTGTAGTGTAGTGGTCAGGTGGTCAGAGTGGTCAGAGTGGTCAGATGGTCAGAGTGATAAGAGTGGTCAGATGGTCAGAGTGGTCAGATGGTCAGAGTGGTCAGATGGTCAGAGTGGTCAGATGGTCAGAGTGGTCAGATGGTCAGAGTGATAAGAGTGGTCAGATGGTCAGAGTGATAAGAGTGGTCAGGTGGTCAGAGTGGTCAGGTGGTTAGAGTGGTCAGGTGGTCAGAGTGGTCAGATGGTCAGAGTGATAAGAGTGGTCAGGTGGTCAGAGTGATCAGGTGGTCAGAGTGGTCAGATGGTCAGAGTGATAAGAGTGGTCAGGTGGTCAGAGTGGTCAGATGGTCAGAGTGGTCAGATGGTCAGAGTGATAAGAGTGGTCAGGTGGTCAGAGTGATAAGAGTGGTCAGAATGGTCAGAGTGGTCAGGTGGTCAGAGTGATCAGAGTGGTCAGAGTGGTCAGAGTGGTCAGAATGGTCAGAGTGGTCAGGTGGTCAGAGTGATCAGAGTGGTCAGAATGGTCAGAGTGGTCAGGTGGTCAGAGTGATCAGAGTGGTCAGAATGGTCAGAGTGGTCAGGTGGTCAGAGTGATCAGAGTGGTCAGAATGGTCAGAGTTGTCAGAGTGTTCAGATGGTCAGATGATCAGAGTGAATGGTCAGAGTGGTCAGAGTGGTCAGAGTGAATGGTCAGATGGTCAGGTTAGTTAGTTAGGTTAGGTGGCAATATTTAATATGATACTCTACATCAACTCTAGCTTGGGAATCTGCCACTGCTTGATAATTTCTCCTTAGCTTCTTAGCTTGCGATATTTTTTGCATCCAGTGTCCTTTAGTATGATCAACTAATTATTACTGATCTACAGTATTTATATTATATGAATAGGGGCACGGATCAAGCTGTACATAGCTATGTACATAGTTATAATATCTATAAAAAAGTTAATATGTTGTAGACTGGTTAACATGACTTAGTCATGAGTTAGCAGATAAGCACTGCCTAGATAAAATGGAGTTATGTGATTGGATGATCAGATAAAGTGAATCAAGAGGAAAAGCATGAGGCAAGCATTAGGTTAACATGTGCAATATGAGGTGTACAGCCAAAATAAGGGAGATAAGATAAAAATATGAACAATTATAACTGATTAGAGACAAGTTACTAGTGAAAATGTATGGGTTATAGGGGCTATTTGTGGTATCTGGTAGTTTAGTATGGTTAATGCAAGGAAAAGTTTGAAAATAATATAGTGGATAGTAGCATCTGTTATAATAATGCTTTGCCAACCAATTAATTGCAGATTCTTGGTCATAATGACTGAGACTTGAATAGGCTTGATTACCAATGGTTCTACTGTAAAGAGCTCTAGTTAGGTTATCCATGACTGGAGACAACTAGGGAATGGCACAGGTAAACCCACAGATGTTAGGCACCATACCCATATCCGTACCCACTGATATACTCATACCCACACAACGGGTATGGGTTCACTCATGGGTAACAAAATCTTGACCTATGGTATACCCATGGGTCTGTCTATTCACCAAAGGATGTAATACAAGTAGTAATTATTCATTATGAATCACGTCCCACCCATTCTCCAGCTCATTCTCTTCACCAACAATGTCCAGCAGACTAGCAACTGTGGTGACATCATTGACAGTCTGCATGATAAGATGTGTTGAGGGTTCATCCCC
Source organism: Boletus insuetus (assembly GCA_038093095.1). NCBI lineage: Eukaryota > Fungi > Basidiomycota > Agaricomycetes > Boletales > Boletaceae > Boletus > Boletus insuetus. The sequence goes on along the minus strand of JBBPRQ010000449.1, from coordinate 24,816 downwards.
CAGGGTAGAATTGGAGTTGCCCGAGGGCAACTCAATTGGTTGGGAGGTTATGTGTTCTTGTAACACTTGTACAACAACTGGTTGGGGGAGAACCACCGTTTCGGCCACGTTGGCCTGCCTTTTCTCGTTGCAAAGGTGCTTCTTCTTTTTATTTGACTTTGTAGGGTATTTCATCAATAGTCATAAAAGGTCGACTTTTTTTTTGACATACATTGTATACAGCCAGAATCCTCTCATCAAGAGGATTCTAATGATCCAACATTCATGAAAATTGGTGGTGCCATTGTTGAGATATGAGCTCAACAAGATCCTTGATATCACTGTACTGAGTTGCCTAATATGGAAGTCAATCTTAGGGTTAGGTGTTGTCAGTTACCCAATATAGTAACATTCCTAGGGTTAGGGTTCTTCAATATGGCAATCATGCACCTACATCATTGGGTTAGGGCTACTTAATATAGTAACAATGAACCCACATCACCCACTTGGAACTCACTTTTACTACACTTTTTTGGTACACTTTGGGTACACTTTGTTACACTTTGCTACACTTTTACAAACCTTTTTTGGTATACTTTTCCTACACTTTTCAATACTCCATGGTCAACTCGGTTCTCCATGGTCAGCTCATAACAAACCACACATGAACCATGTGCACAGCTATGCGATGCAGCAGGCTTGCCAGTGAGTCTGTCCTGTCTCGCTTCAGGCTCAACTCAAACCCCATCATCACCCACCTGCGCTCTACTAGTTTTCTTTGAGCTCACCGATGCCAAACTGCCCGTAGTGTCTCAAGCACTTTCCGACAGATTGGGGCATCACTGTGCATCTTGCACAAAAGACCTCCAAGTGCAATTCATGGGAGCGAGGTCCTGTTGCACTTCCTGTCTGGAATGCTACGGAGGAATACAGCTCTACCGAGTACACTTCCTCCTTACCATCTTCACCATCATTGCGCCCTTTGGATTTCCCTCCTGTTCCCGATGATGGTGACTTCAACATGGCCTTTCTCCCTGATCGTCCTGATGCAATGAACATTTTCGCCAAGTGTTACAGTCTACGAGGGGGGTACACTTTTTCCTACACTTTCTATCGTCGTGTGGCTATGCCACTTTACTCGTCTCTTTCTTTAGACTTTGTCTCTCACTCTATGGAGTTGTATTCGTACTGGAGTCATCCTCCAGAATGTTTCTCCTTTTATATCTATTTCTTACGTACTCACACGGCGCCCCACCTCCACTCTATATTTAGCTTCTTCCTTCTGATCCACTTCCGCATAGGATTCCTTCAGACTTCTGCCTATGCGGCGTTCCTCTTTTAGATCACACTGCCACATCCCGCAGTTCTGCATTATTGGGATGGACTATATGGAGTATGGTTGTTCTTCAGACTCCTGCCTCCTTTTTCCTTTTATATCACTTACCTTACTCGCATGGACCAGGGGCCTACTGTATATAAACTCTGTACTTCTAGCCTGTATTTTCCTAAGCTAGTTCTACACAATATCAGCATAGTTCTAGTGATACTTCCCGAGAGCTCCAGCCGCTAGCACCTGGATATCGGAGACCCGTCGAGCCCACCTTGAGTCTCAGTTCGTCTTCTGAGATAGACTGTGGTAGACATTGCCCTAGCAGGCTCCTCTACTCATTACCTCGCCCTCCACTTGTTGAACTCGTTCAGGCCAAGGTAACATTACACTTTGCTCGTCACTAACTGCACTGCACGTTACACCAAGGACCAGCCAGACGGTGAACAAGGGGATTCTCAGCCCTCTACAGCTGCATCTGCAGCCTTCCTGACCTCACTAGGACTTGGCCATCAAGTTCAGTTCTTTCGTAATGCAAGCAGAGTCTATAATATCGGCCAGACATTTCTCGACTGCTTTGCAATGGACGCATATTCGTTCCGTCACACAAGTAATATCTATTACCCATTTGCAACTCATGACGATTTGTAGATGGCCAATTATCTTCTCCAGTCCCACCTAAGCATGGCAAAAATCGATGAATATCTCAAATTGAATTTGATACTTCTTTTCTCGGTTACTGTACTTTGTGCCGCTCATTCAATAATCATTGTCTCCGGCAGATATGGACCCTTCCCCTTTCATTTCATACTGTGAAGGAGTTACAAGGTTGTGCTGAACTCCTCCCACCTGGACTGCATTGGAATTTCAGAGTTGTGTCTATGTCACATCCAACCAAGAATCCCATGGTTCTGTACTACCATGATTCTCTGGAGTGTATCAAGTCACTATTCAACCATCCATACTTTGTGTCACATATAGACTACACCCCATTCCGTCTTTTTACTACAGCGGAGAGGATGGTCCAGGAATATACTGAATGGATGAGTGGTGAAGTCGCATGGCAGATGCAAGTAAGTCATATTCAAACTCTTTGTGTACTTTCTTTGATCGATACAGTCCAAGCTTCCGGAAGGCACGACATTATGTGGGGTTATCCTATCCTCAAATAAGATGCATATAACCAATATCTGCAGTGGAAAGGTCGCCCATCCCCTGTTAATCAGTTTGGCCAATATTAGGATGGCCATGCAGAATAAGGCTTTTTCACATGCATTCCTACTGGCTGCGCTCATGCCAATTACTGAGTTCCTTCACCCCAATCAGAGAATGTGTTCTGTCCTCCATGTGCACCTCTTTCATCAATGCCTCGACATTGTTGTTGATCCCCTCAAGACCGCTGCACATATCGGGCATATGATGTCTGATCCTGTCAGCAATGTTCGATATTGCTTCACCCCTCTCGCTACTTATATTACACGAGGTCCAAGCACCTCTCTCTCTTCCTCATACCACAACCATCCCATTGCACCAGCAACATGTCACAACATGACCACTCACCCATAATGTGTTCCCCAATGCCATACTCTTCTCCCTCTCGCTCCCCGTCTCATGGCAGGTCACTGTCACAAGACAAAGCACAAGTTCACAACACATTGCCTACCAGTCAAACAACCAGCAGTGGCAAACATTGAAGGGATTGCTCCCCGTCTGAATGGTGCCACAAACACCATCGTCGAGAATCATTGCACAATGTGCAATGATTACTCTCAACACGTTGGGATTGGTGCTGCCATGAGCGGAAACAGCTTCAGGAGCATGGTGGATGGTCTAGTTGACTGTGCTGCACTCTTCTGTGGAAGAAAAGCTCCCAAAGACCTCTATACTCAGGTGGACTGCCTCTGCCACCAATGCGATGACCTTGCACACAACTTAGCAGTCACACGCAAGGAAATCACATGTCTCATGCAGGGGATTACTCTCCAAGTTTCTCAGACTCAAATGGGAATGCCCATGATCAAGGAACAGCCCCAGGATGAACCTTCTCATGTCACCCCATCATCATCTTCTCTCATGGGGAGGGTGCAGGCAGAGCCTGCTGCTCCTGCTCCTTCCTCCTCTTCATCTGCTCTTCCTCCCACCACCACCACTCTCATGCAAGGGGAAGGAACGCCAACTCTCCCCTGTGCCAAACCAAATTGTCGCCTCATATGAGAACATCCAAATGGACGATCCAGTCCAGGGGCCTGACCCCTTTGACCTCATCCAGGGAACTTTATTCCCTGAATTCATGGGGCAAGAGCCCCTCCACAATGTCATTATACTGGGAGATGCCTGCAATGCAAAAAACATTTGCACTCTCTTCGCTCGAATGAGCAACTACGTTTACACATACCAGGGGGAGGCAATAACATGTGCCCTCAACAATTATAATGTTGGGCAACCTCCCCCAACACTGACCAGGTGATTACTCAATGTCGCCATCCATTTCAATGCAGGGATCATGGGTCCTGTCCACCTTTACAATTCCGCAGAGGAAATCCATGCTGTCTTCAAGGCGGCATACCTCAAGGAGGAGGGTAGATCACCCTCATATCGTCAGGCTTCTGACCTGATCACCTTCATCCACTTGTGGAGAAAGCACAAGTCCCTCAAGGTGAGCCACCTCATGAAAGTCACAATGCAATGATGGAGGCCACCTGTATGGGCCTCCGAAAAATCAAAGAAAAAAAAGGAGCACCTTCATGATGAGAAAAGGCAGGCCAGTGTGGCCGAAGCAATGGCTCCTCCCCCACCAGTCGCTGTACAAGCATTGCAAGAACGCATCACCTCCCAACCAATTCAGTCACCCTCAGGCAACTTGAAATGATCCCCCAACTCACCTTATTGCGCAAACTGTTGAGCAACCCAACCACTCTCAGCCCAAGGAATCTTCCTCCTGTTTCCGAGGACCTATCGTCCTCAACTTGAAGGCACAAACCCTTCCTCGAGGAGCACCTTCGTTCAATGCTCCAGTCAATGACTGGGTGAAGTTCATTGAAAGGTGCCAATTGGCTTGCCCTTTGAATGGATGCGGAGGACTCCACAAGATGTTCCCAGGAATGGTTGGGTGCAATATCTACCCCAACAATGAGGACTCTGACCTCAATCCCCCCGCATGACGACAAGTGCGGGGATTAGTTATAAAGGAGTGCCTTGCTCCCATCCCATGAAACAACTTTGATTGGATGGTATGGGTGTGAAATCTCATATGCCTCCTCATGGTACCTGAACAGTATTGATCCCTTTTCAAGTGAGCTACAGTAAACCCACTAAACAATGGCCTGGTGGCCTGGATTGGCCAATTTGGCAATCAGGCCATGATGACCGACATTGCAGTGTACATTGCTGCTAATGGCATCAGTGTTTACGACGCCGATGATGCAGTCTTATGGGCCCGAACTGCTGCTCAGGAAATGGTCATCTGCATCAAAGACTCTGGAGGCTTCACCAACCCCTCCACAAACGCCGTTTACAAGCCCATTAGACAGGAGCTCAGGATCGCGTGTCCCAATGAGTCATTAAACCATACAAAGGAGTGGTACGAGCATGTGTTACGGTCTACTAGGGGGGTACTCATTTTCCTTCACTATTATGTCTGGGCAGCTACGCTACTTTACTTGCTTCTTTTTAGACTCTGTCTCCTACTCTACGGAGTTGTATTCATACTGGAGTCGTCCTCCAGATAGTTTCTTCTTTTATGTCTATTGTTTACATACTCACATGGTGCCCCACCTCCGCTCATATTTAGCCTCTTCCTTTCGCTCCACTTCTGTATGGGATTCCTTCAGACTTCTGCCCACATGGCATTCCTCTTTTAGAACACACTGCCACATCCTGCAGTTCTGCATTATTGGGATGGACTGTATGGAGCACGGTTGTCCTTTGGACTCCTGCCTCCTTTTTCTTTTTATATCACTTACTTTACTCGCACGGACCAGGGGCCTACCGTATATATATACTCAGTACTTTATCCTGTATTTTCCCTAAGCTAGTTCTATGCAATATCAGGATAGTTCTAGTGATACTTCCTGAGAGCTCCAGCCGCTAGCACCTGGATATCGGAGACCCGTCGAGCCCACCTTGAGTCTCAGTTCGTCTTCTGAGATAGACTGTGGTAGACATCGCCTAGCAGGCTCCTCTACTCATTACCTCACCCTCTAACTCATTAAACTCGTTCAAGACCAAGGTAACTTCACGCTCTGCTCATCACTAACTGCGCTGTGCGTTACAGCATGAGGCTGCATTGCTGGGTCAACCAGTGGGGGAAATGTCCCCAGTTGTTGTGAACTCAGAAGCTCAACTAGAGCTTGAGATTTTCCAATGATTCAGCAAAGCTGTGCTTGCCTATGATCTCACCCCTGCGCCTACTAGAGGGGATCATGGTGGCGAGAGTGTTACCCTTGAAGAAGACGGTGAACTCCCCAAGGGTCCAGTGCCAATGTGAGGTGGCAAGGTGGGAGATGTACCCTCCATATTTCCTTACTTGTGATTTACTTGTATCTTTCTTTACACTCCTCTTTTCTGTGGGCATAACCCCACCCGTCGCATCAATTAATCATGGGGCATAACCCCCAAAGTTTCTTGTTTCAATAGTATAATCTAAGTTCTTTTGATCCATTGTCATTTTGAAACTGGGAGGGTGTTAGGGGCATATAGCCCTGAATTAGTATAGTATCTAAGCATGGCACATGTGATATGGATTATCACATGCACCCATAAAAGTAGTATAAAAAAGAGGGCCGTCTTGACAATGGGTCTGGCATGATCTTGAGTAAGTAAGGTATTTAACCCTTACAGTCAGTCCATGGGTCCAACTTAGCACAGTGAACACGATGGATCTCAATGCACAATACCACAATTTCCATGCGGTCAGCAATGATTCATGCCCCAACTGGTACTTTGAGAGCATGACCATCATGCACTGGAATAACCATGTTGGTTAGATGGGCTATACTCCCCAGGAAATATCTAGCATGGCAAACACCAATGGATGCGCCCTCAGTATCTATGACGGTCTTATCTACGATTTGACCAAATACATCAATTTTGGTCCTTCGGTACAGGGACCACATGGTGAAGTGGCTCCCAGTGCAGATTCACAGTTCATGGACAGCACCCTCATCAACCTCTTTAAGTACAGCTCTGGGCAGGACCTCACAAAAGTGATTGACAATTCAACATTGACTCCGGGGTGCTTGCCACACAGAAGACATGCCTCTGCAACCTATTCCTCATTGGAATGGTAGACAGCTGAAATTCCCCCCAGTGTTTGTTCTCGTAATACATTCTTCTTGCCTTGTCTGTTATGATGGTCAGCATCATCATTGATGTTCGCTCAATAGGCAACCCATCCCGCTCATGGCCAACACCTCTCCATTCCTCCATGGAAATTTCTATGATGATGAATACAAGGACTATGTACAATAGAACATTATCAGCAGTTGAAATTGAGCAAGTATGGTGTGCACCAGAACGTGTGGTCTACATGTGGTCCAGCTGTAGTCAACTGTGAGTCAACTCGGCCAGCTTGAGCCGAGGATTCAGAGCTGGCAGCTCAGCTATGTGTGAATAGCCACCAACTTGGCTGTGACTCAAGTCAACTAAAAGTTATAGCTGCACCAACACTAGATGCACCGAAAAGCCTGTGTCACAGGATCTTTGATGAGATTCCTGTGTTGGACATGATTGTTTCAACATCATGTTCATTCTTTTCTCTCATGAAAGCTACACCTCCATTCCACAACAATGGTAAGTGGTTCCTTGTTGAAGCTGCAAGAAAATCCCAAATACGTTGACAGGATCATTTTCTTTGACTATTTACTCTCCAGTGGGTTGTCAAGGCCAATGTAAGTGGATTATTTCTTTTCATTCTAACACCTAGTATGAGTTGCTGATTATTCTACTTTAGGCTACAGCCACTTGAACCCTTTTGAAATCTGTGATATTCCTTAATTACAATGTAGAACCCTTCCTCCCTACCCTCCTCAACCACAATACAACCCCACTGGCCACCATCAGTGCAGGCAGGTTTGGATACACCAACTATAAGGTTGAAGATACATCCATTCCACCACAATGCAGGATGGCTCTTCACTGTCCGGAACAGTAATTACCTACCTTCATCGACTCACCATCTGACAGCATCAAGTCCACCTCTGCCCATGTCTACTGTAGGACTACCCAATATTGAAGGATTCCAGTTCCTGAAGTAAGACCTCTTTGTCTTGGATGACACCATGCATCACAACCAAGGCTGTTCTTCTCAAGACTCAGGAACCCTGTGTAATGGATTTCCTGAGGAAAAAGGCTCTGTTCTTGAGGCTATCATCAGTCATGAGCTACTCATAAAGTCTGTTGTATCTTTGTCCTTGTCACCATCACTTACCATTTGGCCGTAGGGGTGACAAGGCATTCCATCAAACTCGGTCTCATACACTCCTCCATAGGAAAATAGCTCACTGAGGAATATGGCGAGTTCCCAGTGCTCAGCCTCAGTAAAATCACAAACTTTGCCAAATACAACAGACCCTCTATCGTATCAGCAATGGCATGTCTTGCAGTTTGGTTGCTATACATCCTAGGTGACACCCATGAGTTATTGATTGCAAATTTGGACCTATTGGACCAAGGATAAAAACAAAATATTGACCAACACCATCAAGCTAACACAGAAACAAGCTGCAGCTGCCTCAAGACTCTGCTCAGCTCAGATGCAGCATTCAGTTGAGTCATAACCGAAATCCCATCGCTGTCTCAGAAGAACTTTTGCAGCCATCCTGCAGCACCAGACATATGGGCAATCTGGGCACAGGCAGCATGGAGGGCAATGATACATGGATTGGAAGGTGGGATGGTTTGGTCGCCAATCCGGGCAGATCTGAATGTGATTCTTCAGCAAACACCGGATTCCAGGTAAGAAAGTTTTTGCTTGCCAAGATGATACTTGACATCATAAGTATTAGATATAATCTGGCGATCCTCATCCTAGTGGCACATCAATTAGGTTGGGGTAGAAAATTGAAAGAAATAGACCTTGGTTGGTATCATCCACATATTAAGCTGGTTGAACACATGGTGTGGATTTGACGAGCTCATGAATGCATTTGCTGGACTGTTGAGCACCTCGTCCCAGAGGACATCATGGGAGGAGAAGCCTCCAAAGCACTCAATCATTGCACCTGCAGTCCTTGCCCACTCAAACTTGAGAGAAAATGGCATTAGTGGACTAATATCATGCACTGGAACAACAGAATGCTACCTTTTCCTGGATTCTTTCCATGGTATTGTAGAGCCCAGTTGACAGGGATTGACTAATAATATGAGCTACATTTATCACTTCAAACTTGGTTCCAAAGAGCGATGGAGAATCCAGCTTGCTGTCCAAAGTGCCAGTGAAGATACAACGATGATTGTCAAAGCAAAAGCTATGTAATGATATTGATTAGCTGATGACAGTAACAAAAACATGTACTTACCAGTTTTCACAGCTGGGCAGAAGTAATTGAAGGCAGTAGCAGCAAATGCTCCAGGTTCTGTACAGCTTCCTCGTGGGATTGTCTGGGACTCTGATCGACTGAGACAGCTGGTGTAGGACCCTTGGGATTGTGGACTATAATCTCATCAGATACCCTGAGAACAGAATAGAAATTTCTCAAGGATGCACACACCTGTATCAGCCCAAAAACATATAAATGGACAAGTCCAGCCAAAAGCTCCAAATCACCACAACAACCATTGATTTCACGAGCCAACGCACCACATCCAACTTCACTGGGTGCAAAAACTAAACCGTAGCCCAGAATGTGTGCCACAACCAACAGACTCATATCAAGCATAATCCGCTCTGAGGCTTCCTTCCAAAGATCACTGTCGAACTGACACCATGCTTCACATCATTCTAGAGTGAGACATTCATCGTACGCTGTCCAAGTGGGACTGCCTTGGAGGAAAGTATTTTCAGATAGAGCTCGAGGTGTAGGTTTTTCTGCCAGTGGCATGATAGTGGCATTGAATGAAACTATGTACTTAGAAGCTTGCTTATGTTACCTTGTTTACATGTCACTTTTTTCTCCCAGATCCTCACAGCTAATAGCTCTGCATTCTTCCGTGTTAGTTATGTGTTTTCCATTCCATGTTTATTGCTACTGTACAGTCCACCACTGCTGTGTTGTTATTTTATCTAATCATTCAAGCTAGTCCTGCTTTGGCAAGTGTTCATTTGGATATGTTGTACACAGTCATTCATCAAAGCCTTGTAATAGCACTTTCGAATCCACAGCTTCATGAAGGAGCAATTAATATAGGTGTCAAACAGCCTGAGCTTTCCTGGGGGGGTGAGCTGATGTGTCTGTGAACGCATGTGTCTGATGTTGGTGTTATGTTACTATTATGTAAGTTCCTTTTCTGCGTGATTGATGGTAAATGTTCTTGCACATCGGAACGAGAGGTAGAATTCCTTGCTCCAATCCTGGCAACTTCTTCATCTTGGTTCATTGAAGCTTCACCAGCACGAATGCTGGGATGAACTTCAATTCCACTAAACCAAACCTTGGATGACAACAAAGGCCAGCGCCTTGTTATGTTGCCAGCTCATCCTACCAAGGCATCGGAGAGGGGATCTCACCCCAGGTGATCTGGTCCTCTCTGTAGTTGCTTGTAATGTAGGCTTGCAGAACGGGTTGGAAGTTCATCTAGATGCTCTGTGTGGCCCTATAGGTTTATGTGAATTCTCTTTCAGAAGAAAACTTTGAAATGACTTATCCAAGGCCATTCCAATAATACACTGTTTCAGGTGTAAAGCCTTCCTAGAGGAGGAAGCCTACTATACTCAAACCTGTCAATCAGACAATGATGAGCATTGTTACCAGCGGGGGGCTGTGCAAGGGAGGGGATGTGAGGCAGTCATCGCATCTCAGCAACTCGAGTTTGTAGAGAAGAGAATATCTACATCAACTTGTCGACTTGTTGGGGCTCAATGACCTGTTTCATGCATCATTGTTAGCATAAGACTTGAAAGAGATTGACAAACCTGCATTGTATGCCTCAATATTAGCAAGATGGTGTCGTGTGACCGGGGACATGCTCGACAATATTCTGCCACCATGAGTGATGCCATATTCAATGTGCATGGTCTTTCCGTTCATGACTTGGAGGGTTGTCTCGATAGGGTGTCCTTGGGAGGACTGGGTTCACCATTCAGCTGGTGCATAGTACAGCCACAGACCATATCCATGAATATTGTAACCTCTTATCAGAAGATAGATATGGAATGAAATACATACATAGCTATGTCCACTGTCTCTTTTGAGGGTGGCCTGTGAACACCATCGAGGCAGCGGGCAATGAGGTGACTTGAGCATTGTTGCTTGTTGATCCTAATGGATGTTTAAGCAACCCTGACTACATATGCTCAAGATCTTACCTTCGCCACATGGTATGAACCGAATGCGCTGCTTGTCAACACAAAGTGCATTGGATATGTCCTTGTCTCTATTGTGAACCATGCCATGCGGCCAATTAATAATTATGTATTGCCTCCTCTGCAGGTCTGCATCAAGGATTGACCACAGGAGTCGACCATTGGACAGCTTGAAGCCAATCTCACCTGTAAACATAGCAGTCATTAATCTGTGCATTTTGTACGATAGTTCAGTGACAAACCACCAAGTATTTTGACAAATTTTCATTTAATTTTGTCGATCTTGCAAATCCATTTTGGATCAGCATCGGGAGAGGAACAAAAGACTGATGTTGAGGGTTCAGTTCCCAGAGTGTCCCTGTAGCAGATTGGTTAGAGTGGTCAGGACTAAACATCCCAGGCCCTCTGCCAGAATAACTTTGGCATGTTTGCACTCACAAGAGGATTGTGATGATTCATGGATGATAAGGAGATATACTGACATCGAGTTATGTTCTGCATCTGTCATGCTCACCATTCCAATTGGTGTAAATGAAGTATTCTGTACTCTGTGGGGTAATCTTGAAGAAACGAGGTCACGAGAGACACGAAGTCCATTCGATATCACAAGATCAAACTGCAGTACAGGTTAATGGTTACACATAGACAAATGTATGAATGTTCATGCCAATTTATGTAGCCATATGTCGAATATGTGCTGACATTCATCAAGCCCAAGAGAGAGGTCTGGAATCATGTATTGCAAGTCCACTCGTTGGACGTGGCCAATGTATCTGGGAGGTTGGTGTTCGGGTCCTGGGCGAGGGAGTTGAGCAATGGGTTGGATACCAAGGCAGTTGTGGTAAGGTGATTAGAGGGTGGTGTAACTGCCTTCAGTTTGAAGAGAGTGTGAGTATGTTTGGCAAGCCATGACTTGTGAATATTTACATCAAAAGACTATTGTGGAAGTGGATGGAAGAGGGACCATTGTGGTGAATGGCATTGTATGGCACATCAAGGTCAGCAAGGGTCATCTGCGAGATGCAGAAAATGATGAGAATGAGTACCAATATGTCTGCTGAGTATGCAACTAGTTCAACTGGCTGATTGAGTGAAGTCGTATCTTTCATCAGCCCACCTGACATCTGGAGGTGAGATGTACTACAACCATGAAGCAGCAATGAACTCTTCCCAACCTATTTTACTCAGATCTCTGTGACTGAAATGCTTGCTGATGCCAAGGGGGATGAGCAATTGAGGAAGCACCCATTGGGAGGGATGTAGAGTCCGAGAACCTTTGGGTCAATGAAGCAGGCCATTGACGATAAGCATATTACTCCACCTGCACCACACAGAGTTGTGGTGTCCAGCAAGTCAACCATTTTCAGAGTAAAATCCTCTTGCCTCGAGATCGCCCACTGTAGGCATGCAACCAGCTCCTCAGCATCAAGGGTGTTGTGATGCAGGTCTTGCATGATGTTTAATGGTGTTATCTTGGGGATCTTGTGTTTGTTTGGAAGTGCCACAATAGAACACAAACCCTATACCATGACCCATTCTGAGAGCATTGATAGAGAATTGAGGAATTTAGCCAACGCTGGGTGGAGCATTCTAACATCAGGAGCTTTGCGTACACCAACAGATTAAAATAGCTGTAAAGGATGAGGAGCATCCATAGAATGAATCAGCTAGCAATTCTAGGATGGTCAACTCAAATGTGAAATGATGAAAAGTGAAGAAGTTGAGGACAAGGAGAAATCATTCTTGAAGGGCACGGGATGAGCATGAAACTGTATTCACTTCCTCCCACAACCTCTGGATTATGGAAAGCTCCAGTTCGTACACCACCCGACATAAGAAACCACCAACATAGAGTAACTCCCTATTCCAGGCTAGACAATGAGGATGAGTGAGCATCCTCTATCAATGGTGTGAGATACACACTGGTGACATTTATGTCACTGGGGTACAAGATTAGCGACTGCTAGAAGTCACAAGTATACAAATTGAGGCTCATGAGAAATCTATGTGTTCGCGCTCTATTGTGGGATGCCATGTGACTGCCAGTGCCTGGTGTTTCGACAGTGGCATGACCCTAGCAGTGACAATCAGTAGATAGTAGGAGCCAACTGTGTAAAGGTTCACAATATAGATACATGGGTGTGTAACCCTGGTGTTCCACCATTAGACCATGGGTGTCGCTGACACATGGATGCTTACTCAATGTGAAGCCCTTGAAAACGGAAGAGTAATTCCATTTGTCCATCCAGCTCTGATCATATTCACTTTTTCTGATCTTGTGAAACGAATCCATAAGCGATCAAGAACACAAAGAACCAAGTGTTTACATATATCAAACTATACTTGAGGTGAGAGGGCAGATTCTTCTTTGTAGAGCAGTTCAATCCGTCGGACAAGTTCTTACCGATGGAGACGTCCATGTCTGCTGTGAACATGGTGAGGTCCTTTGTCTTGTGCAAACCAAATGGTGGGATTCTGGCTTCAAGCACAATGGCTAGCGAGGTGTAAGAATAATTACACAAGCGACAGGAAGACTTACAATATTTCTGAACTGATTTCACGACCATGTTCTTGGTGGGACTCCATCATCCTAACTCAGCAGGAATCAGAACCGCCTGAGACTTCTTGACCTGCCCCACATAATGATGATCAAAGAACACAGTCACATCCTTCAGATGAACCATGAAAATGATGGATGACACAAGAAATTGCATCAGTTTCGAAAATCTTTGTGGCATCAGAGCAGGGTATCTTGAATGTCGTCCACAGATTTCTGCTCGCTGTTTGGGGGAGGTCGTTGCGCTGGTAGCACAGCTGAACAGAAGGTCAAGAAGTGGCAGTAGCGATCAATTGATCTTTATACCTGATTGTCATTGTCCCACCAGAAACCAATCTAACTAGTGTTCAGTAAGACCAGAACCTTCTCAGGGAAGATGTATCCTACCCCCGGATAACACACATGGCCTTTCCGTGACAGAAAACACACTGAAGAAATCTGGTGTTCCAAGGGACATTCAGACTCACTGACACCAAACATACCAACCTTCTGTGGGTCTGGATTTCCCGAAGCTGAGTGACAGATCTGCCATGAGACAAATTTATGGTAAGTTCAAACCAATTCTTGGAAGTTGCTCCCAATCTTGCAGTGTGAATGGTTTTCCATGATTTCTGAACATCTATTGTTTGACCTTGATCGAGTGTTAGCAGAATGACAATGAAATGATGGATGGTTTGTACATCAGTTGCCTCTAACTCAGGGAGTATAGAGGTATTGATGTTCTTCATTGCCTTAGGATCTTGGCCTGAGAACCCAGCAGTCTCGAAGCAGATTTCAGTGTCACATCCATCGTCTGAGTTCTGAAGCAGTTCGCAGAATACTGACAAATAAATTATATGAGAAGAGGGATGCTTGCATAGGATATTCGCCCACCAATGAACTTTGAGGGATAACAGGCAAGAATTTTCTCGACCAATGCACAAGTGTCAATGGTCACTTGTGCACACCCAAGTCGTTGTGCCTGGTGGTTGATAGTCACAAAGAACAAGCAATTGGGGAGATTGACATACCATACAGATCCATGCTTCTTGTTGTTGAGAGGATCCTTGTTGATGACCCAGAGAAGTTAGGTGTCAAGCGCACATAGTAGGTACTAGTAGCTGCTCCCGAAAAGTAGAACAGGTTGTTAATAAAACAGCAATAGTGAGTATGTAGGTGCTAGAGATGAACCTTTGAAGCACAACCTGAATACCAGATACAAAAGCAGTCAATTAATCTTTATTATTGAAGAGACATCTGACACAGGCTCCTCACTCTGGCATAACTCGTACCATAAAACTACAGCTTGAGAGTACTGCGCAATCACTTTGTTGTATGTATGAGCATAAAAGGCTGTGTTGCCTGAGTATTCTGCCACCTCAGCGAGGTGGCTTGTAGAATCTGAGCCTGTTCAACAATGTGTCGAAAGGTCAGAATAGGGCAACTCACTAGTGACCCCATTGAGAATGTTCTGGATGTCCATCTGGTATGAGCTGTAAAGCTTCATTGCTAAGTGGACATAGCTTTACGAGGTAGCTATGGTCCGCGCGGATCTCAAAGAGCTTCCGCAACACAGCATGGAGGATCCTTAGACAAGAAAGGTGGTCCGGATGATGACTTGGGAGTACAGTGCGTGCCACTCAAGGGCAGCACATCTGTAGAGGGCCTAAATTTGTGCCAGCTGCTCCCCAATTCATTTTTAGGACAGAAACTGGGTCAAACTAGCGTAATTCTGCATTTTTGTAAATTACTCTATATTATGTAATGTTCACTTTTGGGGTTGGGTGTACCTGGAGTACCAAACATTCATCCATAGGAGCCATGGCCCGCCCAAAGGCAAGCCAAGCACCAGTGGGCCGCTGGTAGGAAGACATTTGATGCTGGTTTTATCACGGATCTCTTGAAAGTTACCCTTGACCCAGACTACCAGCCAGATGTACTAGTATCTGACTCAGATTCAACTAGATCCAGTGAAAAATCATTCACATTGCTGGATGAGTCTGGCATTGAAGACGAGCCAGAAAATGATTCCAATTCTGATACTCAAGAATCTGAATCTGAATCCGGGTCCAACTTGGATTCCACCAGAAAGAGGAGGTGTACAGGTGTCGAATTTGGGGAGGCACTCTTGGAATTTGAAGCAGCCAAGAAGACCACAGACTATGTTGAACAGTGTGCACATCATGCTGCCACAGAAGCACAAGAGCGCTTGCATCGTGAGGCACAGGCAGCAGCAGATGGGGGTGGTGAGCCAGCGGAGGTGTCAGGGAGCAACATTGCCACTGTTGAGTCGTCAAACCGAACAGATTGTTGCATGCGGAAGCTGTTAGCAAACCAGCAGGATTTCCGAGATGAAAAGCCACTTATCCAGATAATTATTGAGCAAGCAGGGCATAAATGCTGGTTCTTACCCAAGTTCCACTGCAAGCTCAATCCAATTGAGATGTACTGGGGGTGGGCAAAAGCTCGTGAGTGCCAGTGGGAATGTTACCAAGTTGACGGAACTGATTGGCCCCTTATCTCCGTGATAACAGGTTTTCAGGTTGCAGCAGATGGCACATTTCCCACGGCATGCCGCGTCATTCCGGAGATTCTCAGCAACTATCCCATCAAGACAATCCGAGGTTTCTTTTGGAAGAGTTGGCGCTACATGGATGCCTACAAGTATGCTGGTGATCTCTCTCTCTTTTTATTCACACATCTAATCTATGAATTGTACAGAAAGGGACTGAATGTGAAACAGGCTGAGTATGCTGTCAAGAAGTACAAGTCCCACCGCCGTTGTGCACCGACTGTGATGATGAGCGTTAACATCTTATTGAACTGATTATCTCCTTGTGCACCTGTGAGCTGTGTTAGGCCATGGAGTTAGAATACCAAATAGAGTAACTCCGATGTCCAAATATGGTAACTCCGCTGGTGCCGATTCAAGTTCACTTTTCAGATGGACTAAATTTTTAATTGTTAGAATTTCCTAATTTTAATCAGATAGCGGCCTTGTTTCTATGTCATAGAGCACATATATACAGTTGGAATAACCATTATTGAGTTTGTGAAAGTGTTATTACAAGTTTCAGTCTGCCTATATGCGATGTGCCTATTTTGAGTGGCATACACTGTAGCTGCAAAGCTTGCTCGTTTGTATATCTGGATCAAGTAATCTGCCATGAAGACCGCAGATGAAGCCAAGGGGAGAGAAGGTATGTGCTTGGGCACAAAGAAGGGATTGGGAAGGACTCAGACAGTAACTTTGGCTGCGTGAGACTGGCTCGATGTACGATCGCAACATATGTGCTCAGAAATTTGTATGATATCAAAAGACGTCTAAAATGTCACACTCGGTCACGTGCTCATGGAGAGATAAACAACCAACCACGCACCTTCCCAATGGCATTGTCTCCTCTACGACATGCTTGTTGGTCAGCACTATCTCAACAAGCCATCCAGGCTTGTACATTGGACTTGAACCATGTTTTCTTCATGTTGCCAAACTCACGCAGCCAATCATAAGCACAAAAGTGCCACCCCCCAAAATGGTTGGACGTGCATCAGCGCTGCGTACAGGCAGGCCGTGACGAACGGGGTGCTCCATAGACTTGTTGTCGTCCACCATACGGCTGCGGTTCAGCTGGGGTGGTGGCACAGCAAGTTGGCATGAGGAAGGAGACAAGGTTGGTGAGAAACTCAGAAGCCGACGTGGGCTTATGTGTGAACTGTTGGTATTAGAGATAGAAAGATGAGCATAGTTATTTGATTGATCTTCTGGCTTGAGTTTGGGCATGGAGGCAAGGGACAGACACAACAGCGTTGCTTGAGAAGGCAGTAAAACTATCTTGAGAATGTGATAATCAAAGGATCACATGATCAGCTGACATAATCACAGCTCCAGTAAACTCGATGTGTTACCTAATGCTACATGGATCATGCAGACGACCTTTCAGGTCCAGGAATTTACTCTAATGTCGACACACTCCACAAGAAGAACTTGTTTTCACTGGGTGAAGATCAGTTTTTGATGACGCTCCTCTTAAAACACTTCCCTTCATTCAAGACCAAATTCCAACCTGATGTGGTCGCTTGGACCATGGCGCCAGTCTCATGGCAATTGCTGTTCTCTCAGTGTAGCCACCCTCCGCCCCCACCCGGGACCAATACTAAGATCCATCCTTGGTCATTCAGCTCACCATACCTCGTTCTAGCCATGTCAACTCAAATCAAGCTAATATATCTTATCAACTATGTCTCTGCCACATCATCTTAGCCAGTCAACACAATCTGTCTAAGTAGCTAAGCTTGGCCTTCAGAATTGTGAGTTGTTTTGTCCTTGATGACTCAGGGGGTTCAGAATAGTCGGGTGTCCTGGGGTATTGACTAGGTAGTGAGGATGGCCTGGGTATGTCGTCCATCATGTCCCACACTACTCATGCTGACCCATATGGTATCTAGCTAGCAGTTGGTGTTGTTTTGACATGTCCTTACACACCCTGCCTTGTTTTGTTTGCCTCAGGCTCAACCCGGTGAGTTCTCCTCCCTCTTCAGCCTGCCTCAACTATTCTTGACACCGTTCTTAGATTTCTTTGGGACGTTTCTAGGAGGGTCCTCCTCCAGGTGAGTATCTCATAGAGAACTCAGGGATGATGATTATATTGGACAAGTTGCTCAAATTCTTGAAGGCCAAAGGATCAAGGGTACTGATCTTTGATCAAATGAGTTGCATCCTGGCTTCCTATTTACAGGGTACTGCCGCATTGATGGCAGCACTGTGCACAATGACTGGATTGTCGCAATTGACGAGTACAATAAGACTGATAGCAACAAATTCATCTTTTCGCTGGCTATCCACGCTGGTGGCCTTTGCATTAATTAATTCAACAACTGTGGACATTGTTATTCTCTATGTGATAGTGATTGGTGAGATTTCTAGTTGCTGATCAACTAACATGAATGTGCTTATTAATGGCCCAGGAATTCCCAAGCCAACTTGCAGGCTATGGACCGTGCTCACCAAATTGGACAGATGAAGCAAGTGTATGTATTCCGCTTCATTATGGAGGGTAGTGTCAAGGAGCGTATGCTCAAGCATGCAGCATAAAAGCTCCATCTTGATCAGCTTGTCATTCAACAAGGTAGACAGCAACAGTCCAAAGGTAAGTGTCATTACCTTGGATCCGTGTGACATTGACTTCAAGTGTCTTGGAACTCAGCTGCAAGCAGAGATGAAATTCTTGACATGATAACGCACAGCACAGAGAAGATTATCAATGCTTCTGATGAGTGAGTACCATCATAACTTTCTCAACAACATTAAAAATTCCATTGCCAGCATGCTCATCAATGATGACATTGAAGCCATCATCCAATGTGGCGAGGAGCGCTCTGCAGAGCTCAACAGCAAATACAAAGACCTCAGTGACTTCAAGTTGGACAGTTCATTGCATCAGTGGGAAGGCAAAGACTTCCGGGCTGGCAGACGCAAGATGCTCAATGTGAACATGCTTTTATTATTAAAACAGAAGAGGAAGTTTCTGTCAATAGTTATTTCAAGGATATGTTACATGCAGGACTGTCAAAGACAGAAAGCTCCTAAGATGCCATATGTGCTAAAGCAGATCCAGGTGTGAGTTTACTGAATAGTTGTCATTGTGAGCCATCCCGTGCTGATGGTATTGCATTCGACTTCCCAGTCAGGACTTCCAATTCTTTGACCCAGCTCTGGCCCAGCTTCAGGAAAGAGAATTGGTGGTGTTTAATCACTTGTCATTGGCAATTGGAGTTGACTGGACGCTGTTTTAGCACTTGAATGGCATTGCTGCGATGATGAGAGAACCTCAGGGTCCTGATGACACACCAGAGAAACTAGAGGTGGAACATGAGTAAATACAATCATATACACGTCAAACAGTGTTATTGTGTAGCCGACCTGGAATAATCATGGATTCATGCCCACTTATTGAGTTTGTAAGGGGGGAGAGATTGATGTTATCAATGTCATTCACCCTAGCATCAGCAGAGCCTTTAGAAGATGGTATCAGCACCATGCAAGTCCCCAGTCAGAAGAATCACAGACCACCCTGCTTGGACACTTCATTTCAATAGCTCGCAGTCCACAGGTCGCCACTTGAGGTGATTCAGCTTTGATTAGAGGTTAGAATCAACAACAGAGAGCTCACTTGTGCGTGTCTTCATCACCACCCTTATATTAATGAATGTTGAATAAGGATAACGTGAATAGATGAACCTGAATAACTTACTGTACCCTACCTGTCATGGATATACCTGCAGGTTTGCTCATGTGCAGCAAGTGACAGGAGATCGGGGAGACACCCAGGATGAGGGGGAATGTGTCAAAATGTGTCGATGGAGGGGAAGGAGAGGTGCAATGACCTGCGATTGATCAATGGACGAAGAAAGCAGTCAGCACAGTGATACAGGTGTCGAGTACATGTCAGACAAGTCTCCTGAGCCTCCTCCTCCACCTGACAAAGCAGAAAACCAATTAACAAGGCCCCCGAACATCGAGCTGCGACGAAACACGTACCAGTGACGTAATGGATGCGACAGGAGCATCAGGGCATGATGAAGATGCTACATGTGTGCTGAAGATGTGGAACATGTCAGAATGTGAATGGAAATACTCAGAGCTACGATGGAAAGCATGTAGCAATACACCTTGTGTGCTGGGCTGCACTCTCCAGGTAGTTCAGCCAATGTAACATTAATCAGACCATCACTGATGGTGGCACTAATGCTCTTGTTACTTTATGCCACTATTACCCCTTTGCTCACAAACCTTTCCGCACCGGACAGGATGCTGACGAGGGACATATGGAACAGGAGGATGTGTGGTGCATATAGCGGCATTTGGCGGGCTCAAAGCAGGGGCAGGTCAGAAATGCCAGCTATATCTGTACGAACAAGCAACTCGAGGCTTGACTTGATGACACCCATCTCCTGGCAATGCATGAGCCAAGTAGTGATGACACACTGATGTCAGGTCGCATACATTGCTCAAACACGGCAACAAGGAGTTCCATATCACAGTCAGGATCCAGATCCAGCTGCATCCGTGCAGAGTCAAACATGAGGCAGAGAGCATCCATGCTGAGATTTGAAGTGGCTTCAACCAGCCTGGTGATTTTCAAATGTCTCCCAGTGTTTACAATCTTGGCTCAGGTAGCTAGATTCCTGCATTGCCGAACGCAGAAGTACAGTATCTGCAAGAGCATCCTGTGGAATGGAACAGACACTTTGCTGAGGAACAATGCAGAAGGTGGCTGTGCCTCATTTTGCAACAGTTCATGGACATTGGTGACAAGTGCCATGAATGACTCAACCTCAGAATCTGAATCTGTAGTAGAGAACCACACGACCTTGAGAACCGGTGAGAGCATGAGACTGAGTTGTACCCCATGAATGGTCACCATCATGTCTCCTCCTCTCTTTTCTTGAGCAAGATCTGTAGATATAGTTGAAACTTGATGCTAATGCCAGAAAATTCAGTCTAGTCCCTTGTTCAACTTGGATGAATGGTAACATCTGCTGGAACAAGAATTGCCAAGCCTCCACCATGGCCGTCTGTACATGGATAAGGGAGAGGTTGAGATTGATTAATGGGTCTCAGGTGGGGGAATGAACTTTGACTAGTGTATGAATAATTGGCCAACCTATGGTAGGTTTTAAGCACCAACTAAACAGAGAGTGACAGCATCAGGCCTGTTGCTGCTGTTGGACTGACCCTCACCACTGTCCCCAATGATGCCCAGGGCTTTGAAAGATCCTGCCTCAGGATCATCCCGATCAGGCTCCCCCTCCACCTGGCCTACTCAAAAGCCCAAAATCCCCCTTATTTGTTGGGATGGTGAGTTTTCCTTCCATACCACCAAACTACTTGACTGGTGCCATGAAAATGAATCCGCTTGCATCAAAATATTCTCAGATTCAACTCAGAAAGCAAAGGAGGTAGGCTGGAAGAAGGAGGTATCATCAACCTCTAAAACTCATTATCTCCAGCAGGCTGCCCATGCTGTTTTTGTAGATGATCCAAACGAGCAGCTGCGGGAGCTGAGCCAGACCAGTTCCAAGGAGTTTATGTTTTTGAATCACCCATCGCATCAAAGAGTAAGTCCCTCCTCACTGATTTTAAATTTATCTAATCTATTTAACAAGATATTAGACTAAGTAAGCAGTATAACAATGCGAACAAGTCATTGGGACAAATGGGAGCTGGCCAGACATATGAGGAGCTCCAGAACAACCCAAGGACTCAAAATATCATAGGTAAGTACATAAATTTGCTGTTGATCATGGCTCATAAGTCGTTCATGTGCAGATGGTGTTATCAAGTCGTTTCCGTGGTGGCCCACCCTCCATGGCTTTTGGAGCAGCAATTCAGCATTCAATACTTTTTTTCCACTGCAGATTCCAGGCAGAACTTCAGAGCACAAACCCTCACACTGTTTGGTCAAGTGGACCTGTCTAGCAGCATGAATTCTCCAGCCGAGACTGGAGGATCTGACGTGCAGCCACCTGTCATATCCTCCAACCCGCCAGCGCTGGTCCTGGATAGTGCCATCAACCCCGTCTTGCTGCAACTCAGCGCTGTCAACTCTACTTCCACGACTACAATGGATGTTGATCACCCAGAGGGTTTATATCGATGGCTCCCATCTCTTCCCCCTCTGATTGTCCCCCCCCACATTCAACATCCTGCCAGCTTCCCACTTCCAAGTACAGCCTTCCAGCTGGCCACTGCATTCCCATGTATTGTCGTTGCATGGACACACTGGCTATTCACCCACCCCCTTCTTCTTTCGTGGTGGTGTACCATGCATCACCCCACCTATACCGGGTGAACAATTTTATTCGCTGAATTTCAACAATGACAATGACGACAATGACATCCCCAACTCCCACTTCAAGCCGACTTCAACCCCAGGCCCCCACACATTTTTATCCACTCACCACCGGAAGCCAGCAAAGCCAATCACTTTGAATTCCAACTTATCACCCCACATCACTTCCAGTGGTCTCAACTCTGACTCTGGTGGCCCTTCTCGGCATGTGTTGGCATCAGCGTCAACACAGCTAACATCACCAGGCTCCGGCTCGTCATCCAACCCTCTGACCACCCACCAGTCATCCGGCAAACAATGTGAGACACCCATGGACAAGTTTACAAGCACATTTGCCCAGTTAAATGAAATGCTTGTCCATGGCCTTGAGGACAGTTGCTGGGACAAGCTTGAGGATAAACAGTGTCATTGGGATGTGAAATATTCAGAGCGGGAAAATCAGCACAAGTTCAAGAAGTGGATGAGTGATCGGAAAGCTGAACAAGAGGACAAGGATCATGATGCTCAGCTCCGGCTGTCAGCTGACCAGCTCAAGCAACTCAAACTCGAGGTGGAGCTAGAGTGGTTAAAACGTGGTAGTATGTAGTGATCATCATGCAGTTATCTGCTTATGCTGTCAAATGTTCTTTTGTACTTTGTACTTCTACATCATATGCATACCATACAACTACTATTCCTGAAAATATTCAAGCAAATCAGCCATGACATGTTGCCAGAAGTTCTGACCCGTTGAGTGAGCAAGTCCATCATTGATTTCCTCACCCCCATTGTCCTCCTCACCATCTTCCAAGTTCCTATTTTTCTCTCGATACTGCTGTGCAAAATATGTTTGTGAATTTGCAATCCAAGCTCTTCTTCAATTTCAATGATCATATTGTGCAAGATCAAGCAGGAGTGGATCCATGTGGTTACATATTTGAGTTCTTTTTCCCCTTGAATCTGGATACATAGATCTTGAAGGGACTGGAATTGATCTTTGAGGGAACCATAGAAGTGTTCAGATTGAACTTGAACCTTTATCATTTAAACAAATAAAATCAATGAAATAAACAAAATCTTACTGATGGTAAATGGTTATTGAAAAACCTCTTTTCCTAAGTAAGGTTTTTCTTAGCAACAATATCGCTGGATAATCATTATGCCTGGTCACCTGTACTATCATCCCACATGCTTTAGCACTCCCGAAGAAATCCATGCATATTATGAAGCTAACCCTCATGTCGTCCATTATCTGGATGATTATATTAATACTGCTGGTGACCCATTTATTAATTGGGCTGGTGCACCTGGCCTGAAGTTCTTGGGGAACTTCCAATTCCGAAAATACACATTGGAATATGATCTATAATGACAACAGTGAAGTGTTCACCTTTGAGTCATGGTGTTGTGTCGATGTCATTGGTTTGAAGCAGCAGGTACACACACACAAACTATGCTTGCTCACTCAGATATGTTCAGGGTCTCACTCTGGCCTTATCCAAGGCGCAACTTTTCAAATCTGACTTTTTGCATTGTTTTACAATGTGCTGTAATGCAAGTTTTTTAGCATCAGAAGATCCACAGAATGTTGGACTATCAGATATTAAACATTGTCACTTGTCACATCAGTGCTTGTCAATCACATTCTTCTACTGATCCAATGGGACAATGACAAAGTAGCAGTTGAGGAGTACATGATGTAGGAACAAAGGTTGGTTGCAGCCTAACAACTTGACCTTTTTAGTGCTCCATGAGGAGTTCTAATGATAACAAAACAGTTTGTTAGCTTATATGACTAGCTATAGATAAGTGACTTTGAGCTCATTGGCAACTGTTGGACAACCTGTCATAGGTGGCTTTTAATGAAGAAAAATAGTGGCTAAGGAGTTCAACAAGAGACAGTACTTGTACTTGTTAACTCTGGCCAAGACCAGCTTTATTCTGTAAAAGAGCATGCTTGATGGAAGGAAAGTAAGTAAACCAGTGATGTCATCACCTGTTGATAATCAACCAGGCATCTCTTGGAATCTGCAAGAACAAGAGCAATGATCATCATAGTTTTCATTGGCCATGTCCTAGGCTAGTAGCCAGCATCTGGAATAAGATTCCAGAGAGGCTTAGCATCTCATAGCTACTGTGGGGGCTGCTACTATCAGTTGGGCTATACCCATTTTTCTTGATGATGCAACATAACCAGCACTATGAGGCTTGCCCTATGATAGTTAGGTCAGTGGCTGTCCAGTGGTGTAGGCTATCAGGAGCTGGGCTGTGCAGTTGTTATATAAAATTCCACACAAAATGTTGTAATGATTAGGCCGGTCAATCATAATTGGTGATGGTCAATCACACCCATGGCATACTATTTATCCCATGTTGACCCTGTTTGTTCATGTTTTGACTGGCTAGGGTACCAGAAATAACAACTCATATGGGTAGTGTTGCAGGTGATCAAGATGATCCCTGCAGACTTCCATGCTGTCCTGAGTGATCCCCTTTGGGAGGTCGAGCATATGGTCAAGAGGGCCTATGCTGTGGAGCAATCTCTTGCCCGCCTCAATCGCCATTTAGTGGCAGGAACATATCTGGACTTCCTCTCGAGGAAGGAACCTGAGGTCCAGATAACCAAGGGTGTCCAGGAAAGTGCTGATGGTGCAGCCCATGTGGCCAAATCCAAAGAGGCTCA
>JBBPRQ010000448.1:0-26758 GCA_038093095.1 Boletus insuetus | reverse complement strand
GTACAGAAATTGACTAGCTTCTTGAAGCCCGGGGACGTGTGGGTACCCGAACCAGCCAAGCCTGCCTCTTGTACCATTTCGAACGTTGGCTCCCCCACTTGCAGCCAGCGATGTGAAAAGATGGCATATCTCAACTTTTGCTCGACGAGATCTCTGATGACTTTTTCCCTGGAGACTGTGCCAGTGGGAGATTCGTCCAAGCGCGAAGCGATCGCTTCTTCTGTGATATAGTCCTCTGCTTTGAGATCATCGCGCTTGATCAGCTGGAAGCGCACTCTGCCTTTGCCTCGGTCGTTGATGGACAACAGGCGAGTGGGCAGTTGGCGGAAAACGTAGTGATAAAAGATATTGACTGCGTCTTGTCTAAGTGGTTGTATCTTCAACAGACCGCCCTAAGGTGAGGCTTGGATTCCTCAGTAAAAAGTACGTGGACATACCGTTATTGACGGATTGCCACGGGGATTGCGGAAGCGGAACCAGCGAGGTCGGGAGCTGAGCATGGAATAGAAATGGAGGAGTGCGGTGTCAGACAGTGTGCATGAGCACCTTGAACGACGTACAGGAACCAGGATGGATAGCCTTCTGACGAGGAACGGGCCACAGCAGTTGGTGGTGCTTCTCCACAGATATGGCAGGCTCAGTGTCTATAGCCCTGGATAAATATATAGTGATCGTGTCAAGTTCGATATGTGGCAGTGATAAACAACGGGCGTGCGGGTGCCTGACTCCCATGCTGTAGTACGGGCGAGGCGCGCAGTACACCGAACCTGGGAGGATGGACGCTGAGCGACTCTCTCCCCAACTTCTTGCAGGTAGTCACATAAGGTATCTTTTTCGAACCTTGAGTTCCATTGACCTGGCTGAACTGTCGTGCAGCCATTAATATTCAACCGCAGAAGTGGAAGACGTCGTCCCATGTCTATCAACGAAGTGAACGAAGCATTCGATGTACACATCAGGAACATTCCCCCCCGGTTCATCGATCTCGACGCCACACCTTTTAGAGTCGTGGACCGCGACGAGGTCAAACAGAAATGTGTCGCCATCATCGACTCTATCACGGAGACAGACATCGAACAACATACCTCTTATGCGAACCAACGCAGAGAAGACGTTATTCGAACCCTCGTTAAAGGCGCTGTAAAGTATGCCGTCCTATCGCATACCTGGCGAGAAAAAATCGAAGAGGAGTTCACTTATCAGCAGATGATATCCCCGGATTCAGTGCGAGATGGACCTGGCTGGAAAAAACTCAAGCAATTTGTCAAACTGGCGAAATACACGTTTGATTGCCAGTTTGCTTGGATTGACACAGTGTGTGTTGATCGCCATTCATCCAACGATCAGCAGGCAGCAGCAAGATCTGGGTTTGACTGGTTCCGCAATGCTCATGTGTGCATCGTGTACCTTGCGAGCACCCGTTTTCTCTCCGAGTTGATGCATGACCGGTGGTTTCGTAGGGGATGGCCTTTGACAGAGTTACTCGCCTCCATAAGAATGAAGTTCTACGGAGCTGGATGGGAACCGCTGAATGTCAAATGTCCCGGAGCCGAGAATGACAAGGCGGACAGTAACTTTCTCGATGTGCTTTCACAAGCATCTGGAATATCTGTCGATGATCTTCGCTTCTTCTTGCCGGGTCCAAATAGAGTCAGAGAAAAGTTAACTTGGGCATCGAGGCGGGAAACGACCAGACCCGAAGATAGAGCATACTGCTTGATATCCATCTTCGTTTCCCGTATGGAGATCGACCCTGACGAGGGCGAGAAGGCATTCCTCAGGTTGATGCTCAACGTCATCCCTAAATCTCATGAATGCGACGTCTTTGCATGGGCGGGAAAAAGCGCAGAAGACCATCCCGCGATACCCTCTTCCCCTACTTGCTATGGGCCACAGCATCGAGACCGCGAGCTCCATCGGGAACCACACCATTATCGTTTGTGCGGTGATCGTACCTTTTCCCTTGGCCATGATCACCTGAGGATAAAGGTCATTCTCCTCGACGTCGTTCTCAAAAGGGCATGGGGGCCGGGTTATACCGTGATGGTCAAGTCACAATCGCACAAGGCTTCTATTGACAAGGTCGTGCCGTTGTCCAAAGCATTGATGGACGCTGAGATGAGCATCGGCGTCATCGACTATAGCTGGACCGGTGAGCCGGGCAAGGGCAAACTATACAAAGGAGGGTGTCATTTTGGCTTTTTGCTGCAGAGGAGGGCCAAGGACGGGAGATGGGAAAAGGTAGACACTGAGAAAGTGGCCTTCATCGACAGTCAGGAAACAAAGGAACACGAGCTGCAGGTATTACATTTACTTTGTTAGCTATTCGGTCATATACAACCGTACAGAACGTGCGATGTCATGTCCTTCTGTAATATGTCGCAACTAGGACCAACGTGACTCCTGTTGGTGATCGTATGGATGATAATCTGATATTCCTCACCCTGTAGCTTTATAAATCAGTGGCCCAGGGGATAGGAGAAGTGCGCACCATAGAAGCATTGATGGCTCCAGGGGATCGGACGGTCACGTTTTCACTCACTACATAAACCTCCCCGCATTCGAGAGGCGTACAGGCTCAAACACATGTAATACAAAAGAAATCGTGCCAAACGTGATATCCGCAGATCGGCGGCGGACCGGACAAGGCAACCTAGACCCCAGGTACTTGAAGGAAGCTGGGGGTCCGTGTGTGCGCAAGTCTCTGATCATGTGTGTAAGCGGTCGTCCCACGTGTGTCAGCGACGTTGATGGTATGTGGTATGTAGGACGCCGGTTGCGATCGCGGCTCCGTTCTGCGCTCCGGGGACCGTTTTTGACGAGCCCGTGTCACCGACCCTTGAGAGGTGTGGGATATGAACTTTGTATGCTTGCATGTGGGCTGTCGCCGTGGCTACAAAGAGTCCTTTCTAGTTGACGTTCCCAGGGTGTAACGGCGCAAACCTGCCCCACGTCAACTTCCATCATTCACATGTCAAAGTTTCCATTGCAAAGTGGGACAAAGAGGCATATCTTGAAAAATGCCCGAACGATCATTGGTCGTTGATTTGGTGGCGCAATCACGGACGTTTTATCGTTGGGGCTATAAGAGGGGGTAGGAACAAGCGGAGGGAGTCTCATAACTCCATCGTTATACGACTTTACCTCGAGATGCAATTCGTACGCCAACGATGTTATCCTTCTTTCGTGAATCGCTCATGGTTGCTTTGCGATAGGTAACCGCCATCCCCGTTAACCAAGCTGGCGCTTGTGGTGCAGCCAAGTGCAACTGCGGCGACGCGTAAGTACTCGTCTTGCTTGAATCGTTGGGGACATACTTATGTTCGAACGACCCGATAGATGCAAATGTACCGCCGATAACTGCAAGTGCACCTGATCAAGTTCCACATGGGTCCTTGACACGTTCTTGATAAGATCGTAGTCGTCGTTGTACAATACACCTATGCCGGATCTTGACATCTCAGTCCAATGTATTATGTATCAATGGGGTAATGATGCCAAGTGAGAGTTGTGTGTTTCAGTGAACGGTGCAGCGAAGCCTGAGGTAGCTTGTGCGTGCCTGTGGGTGATACGGGGCTTCGAATGGAGTCGGTAATAAGATTCAAAAGGGCAAGGGCGGAGCCATGTCACCATCGCTCGGCCGAATCAGTCCAGGAATACTGGCAGAGAGTTTGATGAGTCCTTGAGCTTCAAGCTGGATGGGATTGCGAGTCAGAGAGCAATCTAAGCAGTCCGGTTCCGAAGCGCCGCGAGTGGTGCCGATTTCGAAGAGACACATTGATTGACATCCATGTTTCGGGGTGACGGGATGAGGCATTTATCGGATGAGGCGTTTTTAGAACCGCTGGTCATCGATCACGCGGCGCACACTTGTCTGCTGAGGGAATCCCCACCGGCCTGATGCACTGCCACTCGAAAAGCAATTCGTACATGAACGATTTCGTCCACAGGGTTGTATCGCCTATGGTTGCTTTTGAATAGGCGAACGCTATCCCTGTTAACCAAGCCGGCGCCTGCGGCAAGGACAAGTGCAGCTGCGGCGACGCGTAAGTACTCGTCAGTCTCTGTGAACCACGGTACTGAGAATAGAACGACTTGACAGACGCAAGTGCACTGCCGACAACTGCAAGTGCACATGACCAAGTTGCACTTGGGTACTTGACACGTTGTTGTACGATGTGCCCATGTCGGATTTCGAAACCACAGAGTCATGTTATTCATGAAGGCTTGATCGCCTGCTTTGACTCGGAGATGCAAATTGGAGGCGTTCATGATGCCAAGTGAGAGTCGTGCGTTTCAGTGAATGCTGCGGCGAAGCCGAACGCCTCGTGCATGTCTGTGGGTGACAGTACGGGGCTCCGAGTGGAGTCGGGAATATGTATGATGTAAATCGCATGTCACTGTCACTTGGCAGAATCAGTCCAGGAACAGAGGGCACGACGAGCTCTTGGAGTGTGCCATGGGATTGCGAATCAGAGATATCTCCGACTCGGCTGTTCCTGTTCGGTAATAAACTAGGACCGGTTCCGACGCCGTGTATGATGATTTTAGATGAGGCATTTATCGGATGAGGCATTTTTTGAACCATGGTTACAAATCGATTATCGATCACGCGTCACGCGGCTGGCCTTGTCCGCTGAGGGTATAAAATGGGGGCCACGCTGAGGCCCTAAATTCCCTCAAACCTGATAACCAAACCATCATACAACAACTACTACCACTCGAGATGCAATTCGTACGCCATCATTTCCGGTTGTTGCGGCCTATCACTCACGGTTGCTTTGGAATAGGTGAACGCTATCCCTGTTAACCAAGCTGGCGGGTGCGGCTCGGACAAGTGCAACTGCGGCGCTACGTAAGTACCCGAATCGTTATCTTGAATGGGATGTACTGAGGATCGATCGACTCGATCGACAGATGCCAGTGCAAGCCCGGTGAATGCAAGTGCTGAATCACTGTCGTCCCCCCACCGGCCGGCTCGTCATGATGTAGCTATGGGTACTTTGAATCGAGTTGAACACATCGTGATCGTGATCGTATGATA
This sequence comes from Boletus insuetus, assembly GCA_038093095.1. Lineage (NCBI taxonomy): Eukaryota > Fungi > Basidiomycota > Agaricomycetes > Boletales > Boletaceae > Boletus > Boletus insuetus. Next base: position 21,714 of record JBBPRQ010000448.1, on the reverse strand, counting down.
AGACGCGTCTGTGCTAGATATTGGAATAGTGCCTTGTCTGTATATTGATATTGAAAGATGCCTCACCACGTTGAAACTTGGAGTGATTAATATTGCTGCGGCGCGAGGTCCGGCCAGTGGGTGATACAGTCACCAAGTCAGTGCAGGACCGGTGCAAGGCGAGCTCAATTCAGTGTAAATCTGACTCGAAGCAACGCTCGGATGCACTCGTGTGGGAGTAAGCTGACGTCGCTGTTCAGAAACAAGAGGGAAATTCTTCGGTCTCGTCCCCTGCTAGAGCTTCCTTATCAACAGAGTGGAACACCTCGTCACAGAAACATCCACGCTGGAATGGCGAGGCCGTGGCTACGTAGGATTCGCATAGTTGTTTGGGGAAAGCGGCTACGAAGTGGGTCTGATGGTGGCTGCGTCGCCAAGGGGATGCGTTATTATGGTGAAACGGTCCGGATCATGTGAACCATCCTGTTTCAGGGTGAGGCGTTTTTTGGATGAGGCATTTCTTGGATGAGGCATTTCTTGGAGGTGAGACATTTATTGAACCACGATCATTGGTCGTCGATGACGCGACGCAGTCACGCGCACTTGTCCGCTGAGGGTATAAAAGGGGGGACATGCGGAGGGAACCTCATAACCCAACCATCATACGACTTCTACAACTCGAAATGCAATTCGTACGCCACCGCTTTTGTTCATTGGGTTCTATCGCTCATGGTTGCTGTTGAATAGGTGAACGCTATCCCTGTTAACCAAGCCGACGGGTGTGGGTTGGACAAGTGCAACTGCGGCGCTGCGTGAGTACCTCGTCTGTCGTCGTTGTGGACCACGATGCTGAGGATGGAACGACTTGACAGGTGCAAGTGCACTGCCGACAACTGCAAGTGCACCTGATCAAGTCACACAGTGCACGGGTTCTTGGCACGCCGCCGGAGCACGTTGTATAACACGCTTGTGCCAGATTTTGTAATGGATTGTGCTATGTCTGAGATCTGAATATTGATATCAAATGCTTCACCGCCTGCACCTTTTCAAGTCGGAATAGTGATTGTTCTTGTGGCGAGTGATAGAACATTCGAGTCGTCGTAGAGTCAGGACTCGGTGTAAATATCCGACGTGATCTCTGGGGTGCTCAACGTGTCACCATTCAAAGTCTCTTTTCTCGTACTTACAAATGGCCAAAATTTGTACTATAGAGACATCATGTACGCCTATTGATCGTTGGGACGTGTGCCTGGGAAGATGCACGGATCTGCATGGTCGTGTGGGAGGAATCCGGGGATGCGAGGGGAGTATATTGGATTGCGCTGGGGGTATTACTGGAAGACATTTGATTTTGAATGAGCCCGATGATCATGTTTCAGGGCGACTGGATGAGGCATTTTTTAGACGAGGCATTTCTTGAACCACGACTATTGGTCGCGTTGATTTGACAAAGGGTATAAATGGGGAGGCATACCGAGTGGGTCCTGGACCAAGCCTCACAACCCAACTACTACCACTCGAGATGCAATTCGTACGCCAACATTTTCAGTCATTGGAGACTATCGCTCACGTTTCGTGATAGGTGAACGCTATCCCTGTTAACCAAGCCGGCGCCTGCGGCAAGAGCGCGTGCAACTGCGGTGATGCGTAAGTATTCTAATCGTCGGGTGGACGTACCGAGGATTGAACGACCTGACAGATGCCAGTGCAAGCCCAATGAATGCAAATGCTGAATCCTACTCACGATGTAGCCATAAGTTCTTGACACGTTGTTGAAATCCCATTTGTTGGAGTGAATACCGGAGTGGAGTGATGGTGATGCGCTGGCAGCACTGTCTCAGGGTCGTGTGGAAATAAGTTGCAGAACGTCCGCAGCGACACCCACCACGACCATCACCAGGTGAAATGGTCCATCGCCCGCCCGACTCGCGGTTGCTCGCGAATCTGATCAACCATGAAAAAGACTACACCAAACACCTCACCGCCCTCTTTCCTCTCTCCCATGCCGCCCTTGCCGCCCTCTCCGCATACGCCGCTGCATCTCCCTCGTCTCACCCCGCATCCCCAGCCCACACTATCGCCGCCATCGTCGACGTCCTCGCCAGTGCCGACGACGCTTTCCAGCGGTACACGCAGGCCATAGACGCATGGCGTGAACAGCTCGTCGCTCTCAAAGTCCTCGAGGACGACCTCTCTGCCATCCTTCGTGACAGAGACATTCTGTGCGTAGTCTCACACCTCTCTCTCTCCTCGTCTGTCTCTAAACCGACGACAGTGTGACCCGTCTCATCAAGGCCTCCAAATCCACGCGCGACGCCCACCGTTCGTCCCGCCTCGTCGCCCCACTGGCAAGCCTCGGTTCGGCCTCCAACTCTTCCCTCTCCACCGTCTCCCTCTCTGGCCACTCTCCCGCCAACACCAATCCCAAACTCGCCGAAGCCCAGGCAGAACTCCAAGCCTGCGAAGCACACCTCGCAGCCAAAGAGCACGAACTCGACGCCCGTCGCATCACCCTCGCACGCGACGGTCTTGGAGCCCGCTGTCGTGCCCTCATCGACTGCGGTTGGGTCTGGGGCGAGATAGGAAAACAGGGGCTCAAGGTGCTGCAGACGCTCAGCGATGACGGCAGTGGCAACGGGAGCAATCTCTCGGGTACGTTTGTATAGATTAGTATGCATGTATGCGCGAATCTAACGACCCCTTAGTCCCGAAACCGTCACTTGCGATCCCATCTCGTCAGAGTACAAATACCAACCCCACCACGTACGCTTCCGACAATTCATCCGTCACCCCTTCTCAAAGTGCTTCTCAAACCGCTGCCAGATCCATCGAGACCAGCCACGAAGGTCCATCATCCAAGGAACACGAGCACCTCCAGCCCGACGAAAAGAAAGAGACAACAACATCCAAATCCCAGGCACGACCGGCGCGTGCAAGCGACGATCTCACCATCACCCTCCCACCCGCACACGCCATCTCAGAATTGGTGCTCCCCACTGGGGTGCTCGCGCAACCTTCGTCTCCTGAACACGGCGATTCAACAGCCACAGCGAATGCGGGCATTCAACCTGCGCCCGCATTGATACGAAAACGCACCAAACGATCCCGTCGGCCAATCTCTCAACACATTACCGAGGCCTCTGATGAAGACTCGGATGGTCCGTCGTCTGTCTCGAACCGCAACGCCACTGCGAGCCCACGCGTATCACACACGCCGTTCCCCAACACCCGTATGCCTGCGAACGATACTAGCTCCGACGATGAACAACCCACGGGGCCACTCCAAGTCGTCGAAAATGACCCGTTCGAGGTGATTCGTAGATCCATGCTTGGCCCCACGGGTGCCTCTGCGTCTCCGCTCTTAACGGGGACTTCCCCTACTGCGCATGCCAGCGCCCCCGATGTGCGCGCAAGTGCATCGTACGATACCAGTCCATCCAAGATCATGTTCCCAGCTTCCGTCTCTGGACACGAACAGCGCGGAGCCATCGGGATGGGTTCACCCAGCACCAGCCAAGCCTCTCCCAAACGTCAACGCCGAACTTCGATACTCTTCTTTGGTTCTCTCCGCGGCTTGTTTCGAAAACCCAAGGAGAGGGGGAGGGTCGGTGTAGAGTGGGATGATGGGCGTTCGTCGCCGTCGCCGTCGTCGCCGAATCTGACGCGGGCAAAGACGAGTGGAGGGTGGGTGACGAGGACGGATGCGCGTATCAAGGGGAGGAGTGAGGATTCGGATGAGGAGGCGATGTCCAAGGGGGTGGGAAGGAGAAAGACGACGACGACGGCGAATGCGGCGAATATGGGGCGCAGTGCATCGCGGGCACGGCTACGCAAGGGTCGACCCGGTGCGTCAAATGGGACGTCGGTCGCCCCATCGCATCGTGCTGGCGCGGATGGATGGATTACGGATAGCCCGGGTGGTGCTGGCGCAGGCGCAGGCACTGCCTCGGGTTCTGGCGTGGGTGTAGATGCGGGGCCGAGCCGATCGCGAACACGACGAGGGACGATGAAGCGCAAGAAAACGTCTGTGGCGGAATTAAGGGGGAATGATCAGGGGCATACGGATGGAGAAGTCGATGGCGCACATCAACCATTGGAGCGTGTATCGAGCGCGGTCAGGGGAAAGGCACCCGAGGCGACCGTGTCTAGACCCATCGCCGAAGTCCAGGAGGAGAAGCAAGTAGCTGCGCCTACCAACCTCAACCCGACTGCAGATCCAAACGCCAGCGTCAGCCCGAGTATGCAACCTAGACGCGCGACGACGACTACGGCGACGACGAGTCGCAAGCCGTCGTCAGATGTAGCGCTGGCGCATCGTCGCTCGGCATCCATGTCGTATGTAGATGCGCAGATGGTAACTGCGGTGACATCTGCGTCGACGCAGGCAATGCCCGTGTCGACGTCGTCGTCGTCTTGGCGGAAACCCCCGCCTCAGATCGAGCCTCAATCCCAGCAAGTGTCTCCTTCCCAAGCCCAACCACAATCTCTCACCCGATCGCCTTCCCAGGCCCAGACCCAATCGTCCTCCCGAACCCACGAGTCGCAACCCAAACCCAACGCAAGACGGCACCTTGGCAACGGACATGCCAAGCACGCTCAAAACCAGAGCTTGATGAGCATTATTGCAGATGTGACGCGCCTGAACCAGGATGAGGACCGGGCTTTGGTGACGGACAAGGCAAGGTCGTTGGATATCCCTCGTGCGCCGGGATCGGTCTTGCGTGATCGGGACGTGGGTGGTGCGCAGAGAGGGGGACATGGGCGGACGACAAGCGAGGATGTGGGTACAGGACAGGCACAGGCACAGGCACATCGTGATATCAAGATGCCACTGAGATCAGCATTGCGCAATGCGAGTCGGACGCCGTCTCCGTCCCCGGTGACGGTCCCAGCTATCGTCCCAGCAGGGCAAGTGAAGGAGGCAGGGGTGGAAGAACAGCGTGGTCGGGGCGGTGGCAGTGTCTCACCGCCCTGGAGAGACTCGGCGTCAATTTCGTCGTATGAGACTGGGCGGGAGAGTTGGGATGGGGAACCGTCCTCGCCTGTGCGTTCTCAGTCACGTTCCCCGGTCGTGCGTTCGCAGTCGCAGCCCCCTGCGACGCGACGAGCTCAATCGCCCGTCTTTATTAATCACGCTGATCCTCGACCGTCTGCACGGTCGCGGTCACCGTCACCCCCGCCATTTACGTTTCCACCGCCACCTGTCAACCCACCGCCTGTACACCCGTCCAACATGAACTTGGTGTCGATTCTGAACGGAAATGGAAATAGCAATGCAACCGGGGTTGGCAACGGGAATGACCCACCTTCGTCGAGCGTATCAACCGAGACACCACCCGTGCGTAGAAAAAGCGTACGGGTATCTTTACCGCCGACGTTTTCGCCGACGCCGCCTGCGTTGCATGACAAGGACGGCGATGACGATGAGGGTGAAAAGTACGCCCCATGGAACGGACGCGAGCCACCGAAGACCAACACCAAGACGACGACGGGGGACGTATGGGCCGATTCGAGCGAGGAAGATGAAGTGTATAAGCGTGCGAGGCGGTTGTTGAGTTTGGTTGGGCGGGGGAGGACGTGATTTCTTGGTTAGATGCTTTTTTTTTTCTTTATAATCTAACTTTTTCTTCTTCTATTCTAATGGTAGTGCGGTTTCGATAATTTTTTTGTTGGTTCATATGATCGTGTCGTTTGGTATCTTGAATACGATGGCACTGCGAGATGGGGTTTTGCCTCTACTAAGCATCATGCGTCAATCGCAAGACTCGTCACTGGACAATAAGAACATTAAAATATCATTTACATAAAATTGAGGACAGTATCAAACCTGAAGACTTGTTGATTCCTTTGTACGTCCTTTCATGGAATGTCAATGCACAATCGAATACAGTTTCGAGGTGGCAGCAGGTTACGAGCGCCTTCCCATAACCCCATCACAAGGAAAGGCAAATCTACTCTAACACAAACAGGTCAGTTGCGGTAGGCCTCAGCTAAAGAAATTGATGTTGTTCATGAGATATGGGCAACGATAGAAAAGCTTATCCATTCACAAACGAGCTGCACTATTTCGCGTAATGGCACATCAGAGTTCTCCAAAAGGTCTCGACTCAGACGACGCGCTGCCGATTCATAGTATATCAGCATCCCATTTGTAATATAAAGAAGAACCATGTGTGCCCATCAGATAGACAGAAACGGACCTCCGAAAGACTGGAACGCAGTGCTTAGAAAGCAGGCAGTGCTGGCGTACTTTGCAGATCTCAGCAATGCAATCGCCTGCTTCAGGGATGTGAGGGACTCTGGCGTTTGGCCTCGACTAAGAACAGGTGACCTGCTGAAATCTCGAATGCGTCCTCTCTGGATCCACCAGGGGCGAGCAAGCGGTCTGAGAAGGTTATGAAGCAATTCATGGCGCATCAGTGTCGATAATTAGACTCACCCTTATAATCCCTTACATCTTCGTACTCAATAACTGCATAGTCGACGTTACCACTCGACCACAATTCATATCCCGAAACAGGGGTTAGAGATGTGAACCCCATCTCCTTGATTGAGCAATCCTCATCTCTGGAAGAATCAATGCCGCGCTGTTTAGTCGAGAAAATATCCGCCAAAGCGAGTAGTATTGCGTCAAGAATCATGCGGGACCCCGGTCTATACTACGAACAAGTATTTGTTCAAGTGACCAAAGGCAAAGGGAATACGCACATTCATGTTAACATGTGCATAGATCTTCTTGATTCTAGAATGTAGATCCGCAATTTCAGCCTTTGCGTCCGTTGTCAGACCATTGGTCAAGCCGGTTATCATCGCGTGGTCAAACATGAGACATTTCCTCATGACGCCAGCCTTCCTGAGGTCATCTGATGTGATGGTTGAGATAGTGACTCTCTGGAGCGTTGTTAATAATGATGGCGATGGCGAGAGATAAGCGACATACTGGTTTCTTGGCACCTTTTAGTACATGCTCTGAAATGCTGTACACTTCCTCTTCCATTTCTTCAATGCCTTCCAATTCTACCTTGAGGGCTTCGAGACAGTTCAGTGCTATCCTCATCTTCGATAGTTGAGTCCTGCAGACTGCATTTGCGCTTGTGAGTGTGTTCTGCCATGTGACAACAAAGTCATTCACCATGGGGGTTGTTCTCTGAGCAAGGTCGCTGAGCGTCTCGGGAACTTGAGTTGGTGCCTCTGGCATCTGCAGACCCTCGTCGTCAACTCCGACAACACCAAGTTCAAGCGCGAGGTCAAGAAGCTCTTCAAGAACATGGGCGATAAACTCGAAAGAGTAAGTTCGCTGCTTCCCCGATTCTCGTCAACCACCCTATACCTTGACCTCCATTCATGACAGGAGCGTCGAGGAGCTTAGTATGGCCCCTGACTTCAAGCGCGATGCATCAACCGATCTTTTTGGCAGCGCGCGGTCAAAAGGGAGAGCAGGGACCATCAAATGCACGGAATCAACCTATCCCTGCCACCCCCGTTTTATCCACCCTCTCAAACATTCGCCCACCTTCCGTTTCAATAACCTCTGCTCCCACTCTGCGGCGTGCCCACTTATGTAAAAAGCCACGACACTGAGCGATCGTACGAAACACCCCTGCATGTTCATGAACCAAGGACAAGGACACAGATACGACAGCAGACGACACGAATACGACTTGGAAAGTCCCACAAGACGCAGGACCAAGAGACTATGAACATTTGGGACGTCTCTCGGTGAGCTCACTATCTCCATGGGTGGGTCCGAACTCAGGTCCCGCACCAGGCACTGGCGGTACAGAATACCTCTATGGCTCCGAACACCGACTGTTTGCCACAATACGGTCGACAATCTGATGGATGCTCGGCGAGGTCGAGAGTGGCGAAGAACTCTTTTGTCCGCCACTTTTTCTCCCCGAAACGACCTTCTTTACCCGAGGTGCGTTAGCGGCACCCATTTCCCGAGGTCTTTCATAAGTTTGCTTTGCACGACACTTATCAAGGTCGGCTCATGGTTCATTGCCTTTAAGTATTTGGGCAATTTTGGAGTGGGAAGACTGGGATCAGTCGCTATGTTCGACATCCATCGGTTGATTTACAGAGTTCCGAAGTCGCTTGGGACACGACCACCGCGTATCTGTTATCCATCATCAGTCTTCCCTGTGCGCTGCAGGCTGTCCGTGTTCAAGCCGCTCATGTCCTTGATGAGATACTAGTCACCGTTTCCCACAACCTACCAGGCCACTCAGCATTGCATGTTGGACGTTGTTCCCAGGCAGATCGTTCCCGCATCCGAAGCCGGCGCTGTTGGTACAAGCACGAATGTGAAAGTGTGTCGCATGGTACTTGAAGCATTGCACCAGATTCTCCAGGCATCCGGACATACGATGCTCGTCGGATGGGGTTGACATATTTGAGGTTCTCGGTAGCGTCGTCCGCAACCACCTGTGCCTATCGACATGAGTCAACATATTCGGGGTCGGAACTTGTCCAGCCATCCAACTAGGCAGACAATCGGGGTGGGTTTGCAGTCCAACCGAGCTCAGTGGCATCCCGCGACGTATAGTGGCCCTCGGCGAAGAGAGGACAGAAAATGTTGTTAGGTCCAAGGTAACTATTCATGATGTTGGTCGGTTTCTTACCCTTGCAAGCTCGTGCTTCCGATGCCCCCTCTTATCTCTTTATTCCTCGTCATTCGCTCACAACGGACAGTCGTCACACATATGTAGATGACCTGACCATGCTGTATGTTTTTTCGCTATAACTTGTTATGCCAAGTCACACATGCTGCCAATACATGTTCTCGTTGCAGTTTCGCTGTGGAATCTGAAGACCAAAACTTTCCACAGACATGTACGGAGGTGTACAGAGGCGACGACAACATGCCAACATTGTCAACCCGGCGAAGGCAAGTCATTCGAATGGATCGACCCTCTCACCATTCTCAGGCTCCTCCTGAACGACAACCACCTGTTTTGTGGCGAACTCCTCCTGAGCACCTCGACGATTCTCTTGTCTGTCTCTGTCGCATCTGCGAGTCCGTGCACCGTTCGAACCATTTTTGACTGGAGAAATTTATTCAATGACCACGCGCGGCAGCAGAGAAAGCGACTGACCTCGCCCCTTGTAACATCATATCATCCGCCGGCTCTAGTCGCGCGTTCGAGTCCCGCGGTTTCGACAGGGACAACAGCATACACTCAAGTATGTCCCCTGAAGTGCCGTCAGTCGACAAAACATCTAATTTGTCTGCATCATGATAAATCTCATCTATGTATTTGGTGGCACCAGAGAGGTGAGCAACCTTGCAGCAAGTAGCATGCAGGGCAAGCAGCTCGCAAGCAGGAAGTGGAAGATTTTCGGGATCCGAGGTTGAGAATTTAACAAGTGGGCAAATGTTGGGAAACGGTTTCCGACCGAACCACTTGACTTCATAACAATCCTCCTGAGACTGTAGTAAAACAATACCCAATAAGTGTTATGGCCCAAAAAATATGCAGACTTGCCGTGGCTTCGAAGTATAACATCAGCCGATCAAATGCTTCGTGCACATTAGATTCCATAGATATAACATTGGTCAGGGAATGAACATTCTCCCCATTGAACCTGTTGATGTCATAACCAAACTGCTTGAGAATAGCCGGTATGGAAGCAGAATAGTAAAGCTAGGCATCTAGACGTGAGTCCCTCGTTATAGAGTGAGCACTTGTGGCCATGCACCTTGGTATTCTCTTTGGATTGAGGTCCCACACCAAAGTACATAGCCTCTGGAATAATACGAGCACACTGTGTATAGACTGCGACGGTCGTTGTTGGATCAAGGTGGGCGATGATACACTCGGGAACCCTGTCGTCAACTACACTCGTTACGACACATCTCCAATTGTCTCGAACGAGAGCCTGTGTAAGGTGAGCGGTGAGAAAGAGGAATGAGGAATAAAGCTGCGGTCATTCACTGACGTGATATTTGGCATCCTTGTGATTCCTGGGGGCCTGGGTGATGTCGACCTTCACCTCATCCTGCACAACCTCAAAGGAGGACCTTGAGGAGTGTTCGCTGGTTTTCGGCGTTCGACCTCTGTGCCTTTTGACTGGACAAGATGGAAGATGTATTACGGTGTATGTACTGTCCAGCAAGGGGCGCTGCCCCACGGACAATAAACACGGTTTATAAAAAAAAAAAAAGATGGAAGATAGATTAGCACTGGCATGCAGGAAGTGAAGGTGGTAAATGGAGAATTCACAAGGTAAAATGACGTTATGTTCAAAGAATGCACCGATATCGGTGAGGTCGCTGCTGTACTTGCACGAGTGTATGCACTTGGTAACTTCGGAACGAACACCCCGATTGGGTGCGTGGAGCAGCAAGAAGCCAAGAATCCTGACATAGCGGAGCTTGTCCTTGAATGCGGCGAGCCCCTCTTCGTAATTGAGGCAAATAGTGCATGCGCTGAGGTTGTCGGAATCCTCGTCAGCGGTACGTTGTACTTCAGGAGAGTCGACCTTCGGAAGGGGAGTAGGCATATCGCAATGAGTTGAGTACATGCCGTGGACCACAGTGTTGGCAATGGCAGAAATGAGCACTGGAGTGAGGTCACCGGGGACCGGTAGTAAGACGCCGCTGCTCCCCTAAAGACTGTGGCGTCGCTCGTGCCTCGCTTAGCCAAACTAGCTATATATCTAGTAGTGCTAATTCGCTGCTCTTCCATATTATCCGCAATGAGCTCACCGTATGTTCTCGTAGGCCAAGCATTGCGACTCGCCCGGTACCAAGTATCTGTGATCAGTTGTATACCAATCTAACTGTGTCCCATCCAGAGATTTTACCACAATAAAACACTAGAGGCATCGGTGTTTAGTAGAAAACACAAGGATATATGAAAGGGGGATGGAAGAGGGGCAAAATCAGAGGGCATGTATTGAGCAAGGACCATCGAGACGCGTGATTTCTCCCAAGGCTGCATCCGATGCGTCGCGCGTATTGTGCGAGGAAATAAGTTGCTTACCAGAGCTACACGTTCTCGCAAAGAAAAAATGGGGGTAAAACGTGTTCGCACGCATCGGACAAATCCATTATCAGGAAACAGGAGATAAAAATTGCATTACGACGACATGCAACAAAAAGGGAAGGAGAACGCAAAGATAGGGGAAATGGAAACGGAGAGACGAGACGTGTATCATGGCGCCCACCCGCCGACCTCTACCGGAATATCGTCAGATTTTAATACACAAGAAAGAGAAGAGACGTACGTTCGACCATGACATCGATCGTGTCTGGACAGGGAACAGGGGTCAGCACGTGACGACAAAAAACGAGCAAGTACGCACCATTATCCTCCATCTCGAGCGACGACGGCGTATCATCCTCATTTATCCTATTCCCGTCGTACAAAAACCTGTTCGTAATCGTGTGTCAGCGAGCGTGTTTCGCTCTCGCGGCCAAAGGAACGAAGAGAAAATATACTCACCGAATGCTCGACACGTCCTTGCCTACTTTGGCCGCATAAGCGCCCTGCAACTTGCTTAACTTTGTATTTCGCTTGATTTTGAAAAAGACTTCGTCCCCCGTCGAGCTGACGACCTGTGGATGTGGTGGGTGCATGAGTGAGTGAGTGAGTGGGCGAGTCAACGCGTGCAAGCGAAAATGTGCAACGAGTGAATGTACGAGGGGTGAAGGAAAAAGAAGACATCGTCAGCCGTCCACAGCAGCATCGACCACAGAGTAGGGGTAGAAGAAAGCAAGCACACATACCTTGACATTGATCGGAGCGTTCTCCTCTGTCTTGACCTCATTCTGACTCTGACCCAGCGTCGAATCCACTTCCGTCATGGTTGTCCTCTTTTGCTCTCAATCTTAGGCTCCTGTTCCACAAAAAGGTCAAGATGATGCAGATCGCGCGATGGTCTAAGTAGTTTCCTCGATCGAGAGGACGAGTACACGTAAATGGCGTTGACCAACGAAAGGAGACTGCGAAGAAAAAAGGAGCACAGTGGTTCCCTGGCTCGCGCGCCGATTTGAGAGCCACATTTTGGTTACCTAATCAAACACCCCAAACTCATCCTATCCATTGATACAGGCTCTCAGTGCGATCGAGGTTCGCTTACTCCTTGGCCGTGTGTTCGACTTGAATTGCTGATGTACCTGTCATGACAATCGTCCGGTAGCTCAGCACTCAAGGTTCGCCAGGTAAACCAACTCGTATCTAGAATGGCCATCTCTTTCAGAAACTAGAGCGTTCCTGTCTGAAACCGTTGGGCTCGGTCGTGTCTTTGTGCAAATCATCAAATTTAAAGCTGGAACGCACGGCTTCGGACCTCTTCGGAGATATTCTAATGTGGTTTCGGAATAACCCTCGTGCCCTTGCAGTGAGACCCTCGTCATCAATGTTTCTAGATCCTGTATTCCTTCCAATTGCCCCTTGTCATCCTTGTAGGAATGCTCTCTCGCTCCTACTCGACTGGTGGTAAGATTCCTTTCCACACACTAATAGTATAGTTTATGTTCAGATTTTTAGGACATATACGGGTTTGGTGGGGCTGGATACAAGGTGCGTGTTGGGCCACGGTAATCGGGTTGGTGTGCGCTGCCAGTCTTGGGTAGGAAACTCGAGGTAACAAAAATGGGGTACTACTCGCGCGGGTTCGGGTATGTTGGACCGAACTATATCCGTGCTATCGCCTAGCTGGGCAGCGAAGCTTTGAGGCTCCACCGGGCCCCACTCGATAACGCTGATCAGTGGAGTACATCACACGTAACGACTTTGGCATCATTTCTGATTGGTTAGTGAGTCCACAAATAAGGGAATTACCTCCTGCCACCACGTTTCTGATGCATCTCGGTCCACTGACTGACAGCAAGAAGCAAACCATGCGTGTATAGGTTGTATGTAATGAACCGAACTCCTCGGACGCGAACAGTCACCAGCATTTTAATAAGACAGCAGGGTGATTCTCACGCTGTGCTCCTCGTACTCTTTCTTTGTTCCCTCTGTCGCGTCTCAAGATCAACAATATGGGGTGGCAAAAAACATTCAGCCTTCCGGAACTATCCAAAGGTTGTCATGTCATAACAGACGATGTCGTGAGGGAGATATCCGATGGGATAGAAAATGTCGAGGTGAAGTGTATTTTTGGGTCCGATGCGAGTCGTGCTATTCCTGACTTTACTCTAGGTTGGAATGCTATTCCTCTTCATGTACGTCAAGATTGCCTCGAGTAAGACCCTCACTGATTCAATGGTCCATTCCAGCCAGCACAGTTCTGCAGCATTGTCTATTAGCGAAAAATTTGACGAAGGCAAGCGCTTCAAACGACTGACTCGTCTTTGGTGGATCTGACCCTGCATACAGATGTCCCCGAAGGTGGTTTTCAATATCCAAACGCGAGGTTTGATGTGACTACATAACCTTGTACACCCTAGATATGGATATGGCGCTGGACACCATCGTTCCAGAGACGTTACAATGGAAGCGCACCAACAGAGGTAAAGAGTATGTCCTCACTAGTTTTCGTGTACTTTTGCACCATGAGTCTGATGATCGTGATGTCTTGTTGCAGTGATTCGTAAGTTTAGAGCTTCCCTGCCTGGACTCAAGACGGCCTAACAAAGATAGTGTCGCATACACTAAAGCGACTCTTGTCGGCTCCACCATATCAGTACCGATCAAGGATGGCTCTTTGAACCTTGGGTCCTGGCAAGGCATGTTTGGATGCTTCGTATTGATGGTCCCTGCTGACATGGGACATAGACATATACCTCGTAGAGAACATCCATACTCCACAGACCAGATATGTTGTGGCCACTGTTCTGTGAGGAAACTCGACCATCTCGTAGACGACAATTATTGACGACCGTAGGTCATGATCGTTCGGTCATTTTGCAACTTGGAAAAGGGCCGACCAGGTCAATGTAAATCACAGTGTTTTTGCAGTATCACCATCACTGTCCGATCAGACACTATATTGAGCTATGCCAGTCACAATGAGAGATTACAGCGAACTACAGGTAAATTAACAACTGAGGACAGAAAAGGGCACAAGACGTTATGGCTGTCCACGTGAATGACACAAATCTTCTCGTCTCTCGTCTGTGGATGGAGAAATTATATGGCATTTTACGACTCAGTAAGCTGGGGACAGCAACCTGCCATCTGAGATTGGGTTAGGCGAGGGTCACAGGTATAGTAAGCGCCTTGGATTTGACACCAGCACGCGATTTTCAAGTTGGCCTTACTCTCCCGCTCAAATTCGGTTTCTTCACAATCGCGCAGTCCATCTCCCCCATTCTACTTCCTGTCAGAGAACGCGCTTGTATTGGGTTTAGATGGTCAGAAACTCGGTGCGGCATGCATTAACCTAGAGCCGATCCTACAATGTCATATCACTAAGTCAATTTGATTCGGATCACTGGACTCGACCAACTCTCTTCACCATAATTACCCTCAGACTTTCCGAGGAGGCGTTTCTTCAATGGGTTTACACAAGTGCTGTGCCAAAAGAGACAAAAAAGTCGTGAGTGCAAGAAGAACCTATGCGATGAATGACCTCCCCACATTGAACTGCCTTGCATGAGCCAAGCCACTTTCGTGGCATTGTTCCTTGCAATTGTACCCGTATCTATTCGGTTCGCAGAGATTTTAACGCGTACCGGGCATTTGGAGCTTATAAAGGCTCACTTGCAATCCTCCTCTATGTGCTCCCCGGCTATAAGAAGCCACGACGTCAATGCTCGAGCAAACCACTATGCCTCGACAATGCGTACCCTTTTTCTTTTGAAAAAGTCGCCATCGCCACATGGTATCCCGGAAAAAGGTAAACCAGCAATTGATGCAGACCCAGTCCTCCTTGGACCACTGTATATACTCGTCGCGTCTGCAAGCAAACATCTCGTGGAGGAGTCTTGACCAATCACCACTCAGCACCTGTGTGGGCTGCCTCTCAACGAGGTTCAAGGATAGGTTCATTGGGAGGAAAAAATCCCGATTCAGCCGTCCTTTCAGGTGGTCCCAGTCTGACGACATCACTAGTCGCTTTACGCTACGTAACAAAATGCTTACTCGTTTCGTTGTACAAATCCGGGAGCTTTCCCTCCCAAGACATACGAATACATGGTGCGCCATTACTACCACACTGACGGCCTATTCAGAGGGGTTAGAACGACATGAAATGGAGGAAGCTATTGGTCATACACCGGTCATGCTCGCCATGGATGTTATCCAGAATGAAGCCCACATGTTGATATCCATATGGCACAGTAACTTGACGTTCTTGAACGATCTCAGAAAGAGCCTGGTCTATAAGCTTTGTGTAGGGGCCATCGTCACCAATATACTCTGTTGGGAGATGGGTGGTTGTCACATCTTCATAGCAGCGCAGAATGGCATGGGGACCTGCAAAGAGAAACAATCCAGTGTAGTTATCTGGGTGGCCATCATTGAATGACGGAAATCGGCGAGAAACGTTCTAATACCAACACAGGCCCCTACTCGAAGTACCCTTCAAGCCAATTTCTTCTGCAGTGACAGCCCATTGGGTTGTCCAAATGAGAAACTTGGCCAGTCTGTCGATTTGGAAAAGTTCTTGCGATGAGAAGGGCTGAAGGAAGGATTTTTGATCCACCCAGCTCTTTCTTAGTTCTGATTCGCGGGTTTCGTCGGCAGGCTTTGGAGCGAACCGACGAGGTCCAAAAAGCACGGATATGAGCCAGATTCGATACATGGCCCGCTGAAACCGAACAGATTCCACGCGAGACAATTTGCTCGTCCTGCACGTCCTGTCTTTCTCACTACACAAAATCGACGTCTGTCCAGGGGAATCGAGGTCGATGGAACACCAAGACAACCTTACCTCCAGCTAAACAGATCTTCCAGCGCAGTCATGACGTTGGCATTGCTCAAGAGAAGGCGCTCTTCTTCGCGCGAGGGCGTTTGATTTACCGTGTCGTTCTCGCTTTGAATATCGTCGACATTCTGCGGGAGAGTCACAGACGCTTGGTATCGGGCGAGTCGCAATGCCTGAGGCAGTACGGGGCCTACGAGATCATACAGCGAACTCATGGCGGATGGATGGATGGGTTAGTAGGTAAGCTGTTGCCAACACGACCCCACAGGCTCGCTGTTTGACGCCCAAGTTGGCCACGTGGTCCACGTTTGCTAATGGACCCTTTCGACAGGGGAAGCATGGTCCGAGACTTGCAAGTTGTCCCGAATGGGTGATTTTATGGCTGAGAAATAAAGAGCACCACGTACGGGGACTTTTGAGCGACTCTGACATCAATTCAAAGCCCTCGATTCGACCTGAACATCACAAGTATTAGTAGTTGCTCAATCACTGAGCACGCCGTGGTGGTGCATGATATCAGCACAATATATTACCATTTGATCGTCGAACAAGACGAGTAAGAACTCGATACAGTATCGACAACAGCGCATCGACAGTTGTGTGACGAGACGAAGCGGAATCCTTGGAACTAGCACAGAAGTTGTTTTCGTCCGGAGTCAAGTTTCGGAAATGAAGGAGATCACATCATGTGTGTTGTTGTTTGCGTCCACGCCACTGCCGTACTCTTCCCCAGCTGGTTACATAAACAAAAAATGGGTAGTGCCATCGCGTGCCTGACAATGTTCGACACATATCCTTGAACAACTGTCGCGGAGGCTGCTACATGTGATGATCACCGGGCAGTATCGGAGTCGAGGACGATCGAGCAGGTCTTTAGAAATTATTTATATATTCGAGTACGAAGACGTGACCAACCAGTCTATCGTGTACGTGAAGAGGTGTGATAGGTAGAGAACATGGAAACACTCGGGAATATTTAGAGACCGACATGGATAAAAGGTAACCAATTGGTGAACGACGCTGTACCACTGTCTCGAAGTCGCTCAATAGCGTCGTGCAACGCCCGTGCAGCTCCACGATAATCCGGCTTTGTGCCATCCGAGTCACGGAATTTGTCAGGATGATCATGAGGAGTGAGGTCAATGGCAATCCTCAGAGTCGGAATTGCATCCCCGAGATCTGCCAACTCCCCGAGGCGCTCAAATCGCGTGTTGAATGAGGAGCCAAGGCTGTCAAGATACGCAGGCTTATCAGGGTGGCCATCAGGAGTGAGGCCAACAGCATCCCTGTGCTTCGAAATTGCTTCCTGGAGGTCACTGAGCTCCCCCAGGCGGTTGAAACGAGCGAAGGAGATTCCGAGGCCGTTCAAAGCAGCGGGCTGGTAAGGATGACCATGAGGGGAGAGATCAACAGCGTCCCTGAACGTTAGCATTACCATCTCGAGATCGCTCAGCTCTCCGAAGTGCTGGAAACGAATGAAAAGGGAGCTGCCGAGGTTGTTCAGGTACCCAGGCTTCGTAGGGTCACCACAAGGGGTGAGGTCAACGGTTTTCCTGAGATTCAAGATTGCTTCCTCAAGATCACTCAGCTCCCCGAGGCGCTCAAAACGAGCTCTGAAGCAGGAGCCAAGGTTGTGAATACGGCAGGATTTGTCAGGGTGACCGTCAGGGGTGAGGTCAATGGCTTTCGTGACAGCCGAAATTGCGTCCTCGAGATCAGCGAGCTCTCCGAGACGCTGAAAACGAATCTTGAGGGAATCGCCAAGGTTGTTAAAATAGCTAGACTGGTCGGAGTGATCGTCAGGGATGAGGCCAACCAGTTCCCTGAGGATCGAAATCGCGACCTCGAGATCGCTCAGCTCCCCAAGGCGGTTGAAATGAGCTTTGAGGCAGATACCGAGGTTGTGAAGACGGAGGGGCTTGCCAGGGTGACCATCAGGGGTGAGATCAATGAGAGTTAAATCCTCGAGATCTGTCGGCTCTCCAACATGCTGAAAACGAATCTTGAGGGAATTTCCAAGGTTATTGAGCGAGCTGGGCTGGTCGGGGTGATCTTCGGGGATGAGGTCAAGGGCATGTCTGAGAGTCAAAATTGCATCCTCAAGATCATTCAGCTCTCCGAGGCGATGGAAACGAGCAAGGAAGGAGCTGCCAAGGTTGTGAAGGCGCTTGGGCTTTTCAGGGCGACCATGAGGGGTGAGATCAACAGCATCCCTAAACATTGAAATCGAGTCCTTAAGGTCAACCAGTTTCCCAAGGCGTTTGAAACGAGTGACAAGGGAGGTGCCAAGGTTGTTGAGACGTGGGGCCATGTCAGGGTGATCTTGAGGAGTAAGGTCAACAGCATCCTTGTGCCTCGAGATTGCATCCTCGAGATCACTCAGCTCGCCGAGGCGCTCAAAACGAGTGCTCAAGGAACTGCCCAGATTGGTGAGACAGCCGGGCTTGAGAGGGTGACAATGAGGAAGGAGGTCAACGGCATCCCGGAGAGTCGAAATCGCATCCTCGAGATCAGTCAGCTCCCCGAGGCGCTGGAAACGAGTGAGGAATAGGGTGCCAAGGCTGTCAAGACCAGCAGGATCATGGGGGGAGAGCTGAATGGCATCTTTGAGAGTCAAAATTGCAACCTCGAGATCGTTCAGCTCCCCGAGGCGGTCGAACCGAAGTCTGAGTGCATTTCCAAGGTTGACAAGACCAGCGGGCTTGTCAGGATGACCGTGAGGAGAGACCTCAAGGGCATTCCTGAGAGTAGAAATTGCGTCCTCGAGATCAGCCAGCGTCCCGAGGCGACGGAAACGATCTTTGAAGCAAATCCCGAGACTGATAAGACATTTGGCCTTGCGAGGGTGCCCATGAGGAGTGAGGTCTATGGCATCCCTGAGTAACGAGATTGCGTCCTCGAGATCATTTAGCTCCCCGAAGCGCTCAAAACGAATCAACAAGCAGGTGCCGAGGTTGTTGAGACGGCCAGGCTTGAGATGGTGACTATGAGGGGTGAGGTTAACAGCATCCTTGAGCGTTGAAACCGCGTCCTGGAGGTCGCTCGGCTTCCCGAGGCGCTCAAAACGGATTCTAAAAGTATTGCCTAGGTTGTTAAGACAGGCGGACTTGTGAGCGTGTCCGTGAGGGCAGAGGTCAACGGCGTTCCCGAGAGAGAAAATTGCTTCGTCGAGATCAGTCAGCTGCCCAAGGCGCTCGAAACGAGCTTTGAAGCAGTTGGCAAGGTTGTTCAGACACGCAAACATATCAGGGTGACCAGGAGGGGAGAGGTCAGCGGCATCCCTGAAGGTTGAAATTGCGTCCTTGAGATCACGCAGCTCCCCGAGGCGCTTGAAACGAGTGCTGAAAGAGCTACCGAGGCTCTTAAGCCGACCGGGTTTGTCAGGATGATCATGAGGCGTGAGTTCAATAGCATTTCTAAGAGTTGAGATTGCGTCCTCGAGGTCAGTGAGCTCCCCGAGACGGTTGAAACGAGTCATGAAGGAGGCGCCGAGACTGTTGAGATACCCGGGCTTTTCAGGGTGACCACGAGGCATGAGGTCAATAGCATCCCTGTACTTCGAAATTACGTCCTCCAGATCATTCACCCCCCCGAGGCGATCGAATCGATACGATAATGCGATAGCGAGTCTCGCGCAGTACCGCTCATCCCGAACCGAAGTAGTCCTGACCGGTTCCTCCAGGATTGCGATTGCCTGTTGCAGCACAACTAGATCCCCGAACTGTTTGAAGTGGTCCAATAACTGGGCACTTAAGGTCCACGGGTCCGTCTCCGTGATGTGTGAGCTGGAATCTGCTCTCTGGATAATCCGCCATCCGCCTGAACAGGGTCCACTCTACGTCTGGCGTGTAGTTGCAGCATCAGAGTCGCGGCTCGTTTTTCGTGACTTCCTGTAGAACCGAGCTTTAATACTTGATACAGCAATGTCTTAGCTCGCACTAGCGCGATCTCATCCCTCCCCTTTTCGAATTGCGAGAAATGCACCGCGGCTAGCTGGATCAAAGTAGGAAGGCGATCAAAATAGCCGACAGGACGTGCAGCAAGTGCATTGCGATACAAGCTAAGAGAGACATCAAGGGAGGATTCTCTGTCGTCAACTCGAGCGAGGATATGTTTCGCCATCGCAAGGTTTGACTGGACCACCGCACGACAAGGATGTTCTGGAGGACAAATATTGAGCGCGTGCTCAAATTGTTCAATCGATCTCTCTAGAACCTGATTTCCTCCGTGTTTGCGGTAACGCGAGAGAGCGCTATGGCCTCTGTTTGTTGCTTCTTCTAGCTCGCCTCGGGATTCTAGTGCTGCCTATGGACATACTTGTAAACGAGGACGGAGCTGACACAAGTCGCCTACTTACGCAGTGTGGGACAAGTACCCTCGATGTTGATAAGTCACTGCTCTCACAATTCCGCCGTTTTACAGTTATTAAAATGGATGAACACGGGGATACAACGTCCCCTATCTCTGGGAAGAAGGTAAACGCTGCCAAGTCATGAGTATCGAGACTCTTGTACAAAAATCGGTCCCACTCACGAACGACCTTTGCATTGCGGTCAAACAGCTGCTCCGCGGTAACTGTTAAGTTTCGCAGCTGTTCCCCCGTACCCAATGTTGGTCGAAATTCGAAGGATGCGTAGACCTCAAGACAAACCCTTGCTGATAGATCTGGCGGTCTGTCAGGGCTAACACTGGTCGGAGAAGTCGGAGGCTCTCACATTGGGATCGACCCGTCCCATTCGACGACGTCATCATTCAGTGACGAAGACTTATTCTCGGTTCTCCATTCAAGTCCACTGTGATGTACCGCGGCGTAAAAGCCGACCGGGGGTCGTCGCAAGCCAAGAGCGACATCTGTTACCCGGATACCTACCTTGTCATTAGCAATCATTGTAGATTGTCGAAGGAAGTGGCTCTCGTACTCGTAATAACCATTTCCTCGTTCCCGTCCGTGTGTATTGCAGATTCTGAAGAGGGTGCATGCCGTGACTGGTCTCCAGGTCCAGGGATTCCCCCGTTTGCTTCCGCCTGTTCCAAATATTCTTCTAAGATTCCGGGCGCTTGTGCGTCTGGCTGCGGGATATGTCAGTTGAGAAAGCAGGAACAACTTGAAACCCAGTGGTGAAGAAAACCTACGACACCCTGAGACACTTCCGAGTCTGACTGTCGTTGTCGTTGCCTTTGCATGACGCTGAAAGAACACCCCATCGTTATTGAGAGTGGCGAAACGGAAACCGTTGCAACTGACGCGGAACATGCAGGCTTCACGTAAGTGGCAACCCTCATCATGGTAGCAAGAATACAAAGTTCGATTCAATACATGAGCTTGACAATTTGGACATCAACCGGGAACTTTTTGTCCCCTCTAGATGTCGGACCATCACCGAGCGATGTAGAGTCTAGATCACGCCTGTCCACCAGCCAAGATCATTGGTCACTGCGCTCGCAGACGTTGTCGTTCGGGCCACCATCATCGCATTGGACGTCGTCTCCGCGCTAGGACACACACCATCACCAGGAAACGGAAGCGTTCGCGCGGCAAGTCAAAACTTTGCCGGTTGTTCAAGAACTTATAGCAGTTGATGAAATCCCTGGAAGCAAGAGTGAAGGTCGACGCCGAATCGATCTCCAGTCAGGTCTGGCGGCTTTTCGAGACAGATTTGCTATGGTCGACATGGTATCTGTGCCAGTCTGGCTGCAAAGAAGCTGGCAGGTATGACATCGTTCATTTGATGTTGCCATAATGTGACGCCCCCGCTTAAAAATAGTCAAACTGTGCCATCTGCCTTCTATTGTGGCACGAAGCTCAATATGCGTTACAGGTTATCAAGTGATTCATTAGCCACGCTTTCCAGCCATGGTACGTGTCGCGTGGTCTTGATTACCGCTTCCCCGGTCTGGCACTGCGTGGCATAG
>JBBPRQ010000447.1:0-26765 GCA_038093095.1 Boletus insuetus | reverse complement strand
GGCCAGACCACCAATAGTCATGTTGTACCATGTTCATGGTCTGGTAATAACTGCCAGACCACCCACAGACGAATCATGGATTACATGGAGTAGATTGTTCCAGTGAGCCTCAGGCACATAGGCCCAATCCTTGAAGTAGAGTAATCCATCATCAAAGTGCCAGTCATGAATAGAGGAATGAGGGATTCCCGAGGTACCCTCATGTAGTTTCCTCAGCTGGTTGATGACGAAGGAGTTGAAAGAGGTGGATTGTGTAATGGCATTTTGGAGGTTGAGGTTGAGTCAATTAATAAAAGGAAGTAGGGTAACCTCGGCATTATCGTCCGACATATCCAGGGTGTCCTTCCATGAGAGAGCATCCACCGGGCCCATGTTAATCCCGGGTACATGTTGGAACAGGAGGTCATAGTCCTGTAGCATTAATAACCATCTAGCTTGCCGCCTAGATAGTTTTCTTGGGTCCTTGAAGTAGCACAGATTTTTGTGGTTTGTGAGCACAGTTACAGCCCAGTCGGTTCTGGTGAGATAGTGCCACCATTCTTCTAGCACGCATATAACCACTAGAAGCTCTTGATCGTAGATGTCATAGTTACGTTCCACTGGGGAGAACGTCTGGGAGATATAGTAGCAAGGATGGTAGTCACCATTTGTGTCCTTCTGCATCAGCATGCCTCCAGAAGCCGTTAGTGAGGCGTCTGTCATAACATAAAAGTTTTTTGAAGTATCTGGCATTGTGAATATGGGTTTAGAAGTGAAGGCCTGACGGAGGAGGTCAAAAGCCTGTTGTTGCTCATGCATCCAGGACCACGGCTGCCCTTTCCTTGTGAGATCCAAGATCAGCCTAGTGATCACTGAGAAGTTCAGAATGAATTTTTGATAGAAATTGCAGAACTCTATGAATGAGTGGACTGTGCAGACTGAAGTTGGTGGCTTCCAGGCTTTGATGGCCGAGAGCTTGGTAGGGTCCATCGTGATGATACCCTCTCAGATGACCATCCTGAGAAACTTGACCTCTGGGATGTTGAACATACATTTTTCCAGTTTGAGGCCAAGACAGTTTTCTTTTAACCATTCTAGAACTCGCCTCATCCAATCATGATGTTCCTTGAGATCCCTAGAATGGATCAACATATCATCCATGTAGATGATGAACCATCCTTCTGCTACCAAATCCTTGAATATGAAGTCCATGAATGACTGGAAAGTTGCTGGACTGTTGCAAAGGCTAAAGAATATAATGAGAGGCTCGAAAAGACCAAAAGGCATAATGAACACCGCCTTCCAGGGTCTTTGGTCTTGATCCAGATGTTGTTGTAGTCCCAGCAGATATCCATCTTTGTGAAGTAACAGGATCCTTTGAGCTGATCCATCAAGTCTCCAATGAGCGGGAGAGGGTAAGCATTCTTGATGATATGCTTGTTGAGTTTGGCAGGGGCGAAGATTCCCATTCTTCTTTGAGATGAAGAAAAATGGAGAAGCTATAGGGGAGTTGGATGGGTGAATACATCCGGCGTTCAAGTGTTCTGTGATGAAATCTTTACATGCCTCTCGCTCCTTAGGATTGAGCGGGTAGGCCTTTGCAACTCTTGGTTGGAATGACTCGTCTAGATCTATGCTGTGATTGAATGAGCAGTAGGGCAGAAGGGGACTGTCGTCCTTCTTTTGAAAGACGTCCTCGAAATCTTGGAAGTCCCATAGGAGTTCCACCTTGGTCTTCTTTACATCTTGGGCGAGAGAAGTTGATATTGTTGTTTTCCTTATGGAGGGTCCAGTTGGCTCGTCCTCCTCGGAATCTATGAGTGCTGGTATCTCCTCCCGCTGTGTGGTCAGATCCACGTCAGGTACCTTCAGATAAACCTCACTGGTCTTTGCCATGAGTAATGGATTGACATTGCGCTTCCACCACAGAGCTCTATGTTTCCATATTTTGTTCATCTGGCATTTTTGATTGAAGATGTTTATCATATGGGCCGCAGCCGCTTCGTCTTCCCAGTTTAATGTCCAGGCCGGGTCAGTCGGTTCTGCCTCGGGGATACAGATGGTTCCTGTACTCCAATCAATGGCTGGATTTATGTCCTGTAGTCAGAGGAGCCCAAGGATGATGTTGTCCTTGCCACAGTCAATAACAAGGAAGTCTTGGAGTTTGGTGAATTCTCCAAGCTGGATTACCACTGATGCCTGTTTTTGTATTAGGCCATTTTTGTTTGGAGATCTGTCAACATTGCTAGCCCATAAGGGAGTCTTGAGTCCTGTGATGGAAATGTCACATGCCACCACCGTAGCATAGTTGATAAAACATCTGGTTGCCCCACTGTCAATGAGAGCTTTTGTGTCAACACTTTTGAACACAGCTTGGTCAGGAGGGTAGAGGGTGATTGGCATGGATATGGATTGGGAAGAACCTGGCAAAAGCTGTTGCCTTTGAATTACTCATCCACACGACTGACCTCCTACTCAACTGTCCAATAGGCCTCATCCTATATGGAGACAACACTGGAGTACTTGATGGCTGGCGCATTAGCAGACATCACAACTACACAGTCAACACTGTTTTCAAGAGTATCCATACTTTCCTTGCATCTGCTTGACACACCCTATCCATCCTACCTCACTATGTCGCCAGCATGGACAACCCTGCTGATCCACCATCTAGAGGTATCTATGGCCTCTCCCACCTCCTCTTACCTCCCATGGTCATTCCTGAGCATGCTTGGGATTTCCTCATTGATGCCACTGATCCCCTCTCAGCATGTGAGCTCAGAGAACTCCGAGAAGGCAAATACTCAACCTCTGCCACTAGAACTCTTAACAAGCTACATGTCCAGCAGAGAGAAGCTGAGTGCACCTGAGCAGAGTCCCTCCTTGAGGATGAACTCATCATCTGCACCCTCCAGGATGAATAACCCCATTCATTCTCATTTCGACTCTCTCCTTCATTCTCAAAACCTGGTACCTTGAAATCCACCACAGAGCATAAACTCCACCCATATCCTCCTAACCTGCACCCTCTACCCTCCCCAAACCAGCCCCACTGTCTAGCCAAAGAGAGACTATGCCTTTGGATCCCAGCCTCCCCTTCTGCACGTGTTTCCTCATCATCCCCCAATGTTGTCCCTGAAACCATGCTCAACCACATCTTGGAAGTCATTGGTGCATTTTGGACTGACAACACCAAGGAACTGTATGGTACTGGTCTCTTAATTTTCCACATTCACTGCAACATATAAAACATCCCTGAACTTGAGCACTACCCCCATTTTACACACCATGCTCCTCGCCTTTTTCTCCAGCCGCACAGAAGCATACTCTGGATCTGTGCCTGGCACCTCCAACATGGCCATCCATGGACAGTAGAACAACACAAACTAAAACTCATTCTACAAGGTGCATCGCACCTGGCACCTGGTACCTTCAACAGCCCAAATGACCTCCCATAACAGTAGACAACATCAAAGCCATTCAGGCCTTCCTCAACCTAAATAACCCACACAATGCTGCAATTTATGTCTGCATGGTCATGGTCTTTTATAGCATAGTGTGATTGGATGAGTTCACAGTAACAGCCATCACCAAGTTTGATCCTACCAAACACGTCACCCACCAAAACATGTCTTTTCTAAAAGACCAACACAACCTACCAGTCATCAAAATCACCTTGCCATTCACAAATGTGCACCAGACAGTGAAGATGTGCAATGCACACCGCAGAGAGGCTGTGTCTCAGACTTGGAAGCAGCCCTATGACATCATTTCCACATCAACCCCACTCCACCCAATATCCACCTCTTTGCCTGGAAACACCCAAAGAGTGGCCTCTGCCCACTCTCCAAAACCCAATTCATATCCAGAATCACATCCATTGCCAAACAATGTGGTCTTGTGGACCTGAAAGGCCACAGCCTATGATTAGGTGGCACCTTGTTTTACCTCCTCAAAGATGTTCCCTTTGACATCATCAAGGTGATGGGCAGATGGACAGGCAAAGCGTTCATGCTATATCTCTGTCACCATGCTCTGGTTCTTGCACCTTTCCTCCAACCAAACCAGCCCTTGCTGGAAACCTTCAATCATGTTGCAATGCCTCCAGTACGGTAATGTGAGTCACCCTACTCCTAAAAAATGGGTTTCAAGCTTTGCCATCTGTGTTGCATGGCTCCTAGTCCACAGGATCACAGCTCATCTAGACCCATTTATAGATCAGGGCTGGCTTCACACCCAAAAACCTGACAGTTTTCACCTAACCACACAATACCTCATCTTCCAGCAGTTGTAGCACACATATCTTCCACACACAGCATTCTCCTGTAACTAGCTACCACCACTTACAATTCCTTTCTCATTTGGTCCACCCAGAGTGAAGCGTCATCATGCAGATGACTGATATTTAGGCCCTACCTAAATGTTATACTAAATGTGTAGACAATATTTAAATTAATTATCCCAACAAAATATTTTAATTACATTTGAGGCAAAATGTGTGCCCAAACTACTTATTTTTGATTCCTGAACAAAAATTCAAGTTCTAATATAGCACGAACAGAAATAAAATTTCAAAATTTTATCTACACATTTAGCATGACATTTAGGTCAGTCCTAAATATTGATCCAGCTGTGGTGACACCCAAACAGTTGATACAGCAGTTTTGATGTATCAATACCCAGTAGTTAGCACAAATATGTGATACATACTCCATGCTGGTGGGTCTAACCCTCCTCCCTGATATATTAATGATATATCACCTTCTGCTGTGAGCCCAGTGCACCTCCATGTGCTCAATATATGTTGATATATCACTATGGTATATCACCTCCTATGAGCCCTCCACCACTTAATATATGCTAATACATCACTATGTTATATCACTTTCTGTCATCTGCTCACCCAATATACATTGATACATCACCTCTTGTTGTCTGCTTTCCTGATATGCACTTATCAGGATATATCACCTCTTGTGAGCCCTCATCGACATCAGCAAACTACCCTATTTTGCTTAGCCATACAGCCACTATAGACCTACAGGTTTCATACAGAATAATTACAGCCACATTAGGAGTACAGTCATTACTAGCACTGCCATCCAAGTCCTGTGACTACATTACTGTTTATTTCAGACAACTTGGCCATGTGGGAAATTTATGTAATAATCAGTGCTCCTTCTGGGTCAATCCATAACTACTCAATGAGGGGCAGGAATTCAATAAAAACTATATGGGTGTAACGCTCGCCCTTATAGCGCCCTTATAGCGGACCCCAAATGCTGACACTACAGGAAATTTCACTATACTTCGCTTTCCTAATCATTGCTAATCTATTACAGAAATACTGAACATACACCAACATATTGTCCAACAGCAATCATGTGACCTTTGTCACATGATCTAGTCACATGCAATCACGTGACCTTTGTCACATGATCTTATCTCTTATCTCAGCTATGCACCTCATGGCAACCACATTGCATTCTTATCATCACCTCATGCTTTTCCTGATGACTCACTTTCCCTTATCATCCAATAGCAATAACCGCTCTTATCTAGAGCCTATAGCATAAGTCCCTCTTATCTCTCTTATCGCCTCATGGTACCCAGTGGACACACTATTAACTACTTATGGTCAGTATAGCCTCTAGCATAGCTTGGTCTGTGTACGGTCTCTCATAGTATATATAGTCATACTAATAGTAGTACAGACCTTAGTCTTATTCACTTTGCTCTTTGTTATATTCCCCTCATTAATATACATCCTCTGTTGTCTCTAGGATTACACATCCTACTATTGGTTGAACTCACAACGTCACAAGGTTCCTTCATAAGGTATAGTTGGAACAAGGGTCGTTACAGGTAGTATAAGCATTGTGAGGGCGAGCATTACAGATGGTGCCGAGCTTCAAGATGATGTGAAGCCTAAGTGGATCTCTCCTATTCTAGGTACAACGAGGCACTCACTAGGGACTTAGAGGTGACTAGAAACAATGCTCATATTGTGTAGAACTAGCTTAAGAGGAAACACATGGCAAGCGAAGCAAGACTATTTATACAGTAGGCCCCTGGTCTGTGTGAGAGATATAAAAGGAAATGAAGGAACAGAAGCCTGAAGGTGTTCCATCTCCATACAAGTGTGACTTGATGCACAGCAGCGAGTCAAGTCCAAATATAAGTGCACAGTACAAATATGAAATACAAATGGAGTTATGCAATGGAGAAGTCTGAATAAGATATTCCAGAACAGAAATGGAAAGGAAGTCTATATAGGGTATCAGGGCGGGGTGCTGTAAGAGCCATAAGGAGAAAGAGATTGGGAAACATATCTGGTAATATGGAGAATGACTCCACTATGGATACAATCATGTATAGTGAGAGATTGAGTCTGTAGATGAGAGAATGAACAAGTGTAGCAAGAAAACAAGTACCCCCTTAGTAAACCATAACATTACCCCCTTTGTATGGTCAAAGCACCTGTGAGACCCTTAAAATTCCTCTCCTTCATTGATCTGGTAGTCAGTTGGGTCATAGTCATCAAGTGGATTATGGTGAGTTGAGCAAAACTCATCTGAGTGTCCCAATTCTCTGCAAAGGAGACAGTGATGATGTGGACAGAAGGCCTGGATGTGGCCAGAAGCAGTACAGTGGCAGAGAGGACATTTATACTATGGGCAGTTGGTCCGAAGGTGGCCTCATTCATTGCAGGTGAAGCAGCAGATGAGAGTGGAACAAGTGGGGGGAGTTGGGAGACAGTCTACGTCAATTGGGTAGGAGGAGGAACTGGGTGCTGGCAAGGGACTTGCCACAAAGTCCTTATTATAGTGACTAAAGGAGGGGAACAGAGTTGCCTGTCTCGGCTTTCCTCAATTTCTCTGAGAACATTTGCCCACAACTCATGTGGTAGAAGAGGGTAGGCTGAATGAAACCTTTCCACTATGCTGTTTGAGGTTATGAGGACAGCGAGAGGATGTGGGAGTAGTGGAATGTTCTCAAGCAGGAAGAACATTGGTGGATTCAGGGGTAGGGGTTCCCTGTCCAAGGAGGGGGATGGTGGTGAGGAAGGTGAGGACATCAGGGTGGTGAGGAAGATGAGGATGTCAGGGTGGTCAGCGGGGAGATCACCAACATTTCTGGGATGAGAATTGCCACTAGATCCTCCAGAAGTGATAATATTTCCCTCTCAGGAAGGTGGGTGAGTGGCTGGTGTCAGCGAAGGTGGTATACAGAGCAAGATACAGTCAGAATAGGAGTCAGAGGACAAGGAGGGAGAGTCCAGGGTAATGGTGGAGTCATCTGCCCAGAGCAGTCCAGGTTCCCATATTCTAGGGTAATCCTGGACCCAAGTATTCTGATCCCATGGATGGTTGGGGTCATTGTCCAAGTAGTATCCTTGGAGATTGGTGGGTAAAGTGTTGAATATGAGGCGGAATATGTGATTGAAGAGGGGTTTTGGAAGTCCATGGAAGATGTTGTTGAATCCATGGTCATAGAGGGCATCCAATATGGCATCTCTTAACTCATGGATTGACTGCTCCATGGCAGTGACATAGACAGGCAGAGTCCCATCTGGGAAGAGTTGTGTGTGGATGGTATGAGTGGTGGCATATGTATGAAAGATGACAACCAGAGATTTGAGTATTGGTCAATCTTGAAGGCAGGTATGCCAGATATGGCGATTGCAGCCACAGGGTTCTCAAGAGGGGAAGCATAGAGGATTCAACAGGATCATTCTGGGAGTCAGTAGATATGGATGGGCAGTTGGTGAGGGATGACATTGAGTGAGAACAACAACATAAGCGAGGTGGTAGCATGGTGGAGGAGCAAGGGCTCAACTTGAAGACAGATGAGGGTGGTTAAGATGAAGGGAAGGCAATGGGATCCCTGGCTTTATATTCATTGAGGAGGTCCATGGCATGTCCAAGATTGGACTCTGGTTCCTAGGTGTTTTTGGAAGATGGATAGCCTTTCCATTAAATGAGATAGTGGCAGTGGCGAGCAGAACCCTGATGGGCTAGGATTTGGTCAATTTCAAATTCCTCTTCTTCATCCATTAGATCTAGTGGAAGCAGAACAAGGTTTGTTCCATGTTCTGCAGTCTCTCTATATGGAGTAAGAAGGGAGGCATGGAAGACATTGTGGATTTTCCAAGTGCATGCTAGGTGGAGTTTGTATGAAATGGGTAATATGACTTGTGTGATTTTGAAGGGGCCTTTGCATCAAGGGGCAAGTTTGCGAGAGGGCTAGTGGAGTCTTAGGTTATAGCCCTCAAGCCATACCTTATCTCCTACTTTCCAGGGTTTGAATTTTGAAGTTGTTATGCTTGGTCCGGGTAGGAACGAGCATAGCCTTTGAATGTTCAAGGGACAAGAGCGTTGAGTCAAAAGTACGACGAGGACTTATAGAACAGAGGGTCGAAGGTCAAGGGTACCTTGTGGGGGCATCCACACAAGGGTCAAGGGGACTGGGCTGAGACCAGTAGTTCAAGGGTTCAAGGGAGCTGGGCTGGAACCTGCAGAGAGCGAGGCAAGAGCAAATAGATTGTACGTGGTACAAGAAGACAAAGGAGCTCAAGCGTGGGGAAACGCTGGAGCAGTATCTACGACTTATATATGTTGGATATACAAGCGTTGAGGGTAGGCATAGAAAAGAATAGAAACTGGTGGAAGAAATGATGACTAAGTAAATGGAGACCGTCGGGACGCCGACGGGAGGAACACGTGAGAGGAATGTGTCATCATAAAAGAAAGAAAAGATAAGTCCGCGGAGAGAGGACGAGCCGCGTCGTTGATACAAAACAAAAGGAAAAGAGAGAATTGTAACAGAAGTTACATGTTCTTTCATGTATTGTTGGGCTTTTTCATGGGCAGCAGTGGCTTCCTTGCAAGCCTCATCAAGGTCTCCAAGGCATTTTTCTAAGGCAGATAGGAAGGTTGTAGTTCCAATTGATGGATAGGCCCTCAGCTTGTATTCTAGCATAAATAAAAACATATGAATGTATTTGCCCATTTGATATTTGTTCACATTTCATCAGATTTGCTACTCCCTTGCATTTTCCAAAATCTGTCTGACATAGTCTCACCCCATATCACCACATATAAAACACACTTTTTTGCTTCATTCTCGTCATACCTAGTTGCATTTAATCAGACCACATATTACCATTTTATAACCCTTCTATGTTGCAAATAAACCAAAATCCTCCATAAAACAGATGTGTGAACAAGAACAGTGTCCTGAAAGTGTTCCAAAAGCAGATCCTGTATAGTGAAGAGAAAATGGTATGGGTAAAAGTGTGAAGCAGGTAAACAGTGATGGCACAACACAGTGAATGAGAACAGTGTCCTGAAAGCCTCCCAACAGCCTCCCAAAAGTGAAGAATAAAAAAAGCAGGGGCAGGCTCAGCAAGGAATGGATAAATACACATAAGCATAAATGTTCTCCAAGTGTTGATGAGTCCAGAGTTGTGAAGAGAAGCATGCAGTGTGTGATGTGCATGAACTGATGCCAGAAAGATTGTCCAATCTTAATGAGTCTGAGTCTGAGTCTGAATCTAACAATTTAATACATTGGACCGTTGTATGCATCCTTGTTCCAAGCCTTCCTAGTGACCTAAGAAGAGATCTTATATAGATTAGATCTTATGATATGATCTGTGCACCATATTCTCAGCTTCATTGTCATATGCCTGGGAGAATTATAGTTAGATAGGTGATCAGATCAGACAAACAACAACTTACCTTGCATTGCTTCTTACTAAGTGAATTGTAATACTCTCTGAATTCAGTGGTTGTTCTATTTGTCATGTCTTTAAACATCTTGAGCCCACAATGAGCACAGCATAGGTTTCCATGAATATAATAAGCCTGCACTCTTTGGTGATGTCTCCAACTCAAAGTATCAGAGTCATCTTCTGTGCCAAGATCAAACTTGGCTTGGGAAATAGGATAGACATTCCAATACCTTGAACGACAGAAGCAGACTCAGTGGATAGGGCGACCCGAACTAGGCAGCTACATCAAACAACTCAATGGTGGAAACATTGCTGACAACACCTGGCAGTATAAGACACACAAATCAGCTCCATGTCTAACCGGATGCATGGCCTCACTTGGTCATAACCAAAGAGTTTGACATGTGAACAGTGGCCAAGGCAGTGGTGTGTGGTGGAGTCCAAGACTTGGAGGGTTTGATTATTCCTGCAGACAGTGCACCATGATGTTGAGAGTGTGGCAGTCTTAAGGCTGGTGTCAGTAGAGAAGGCAGCAACATGTACAAGCAATCCCTGTATTTTAATGACAGTGATGGATACAAGACAAAGTGGCGATGAGGGGGAAGACAGAAATCAGTGGAACACTGTTAGTCATAGGAAAAAGGACTTGGAACTTTGGCTGGGATTGCAGCAAATTAAATGAGGCCCATGCCACCTTGTGTTGTCAATGCATGCAAGACACAATGTAATTACAATAATCAATGCAAGATCCAATAGTGATATTGACATTGACAATGACTAGAGTTGCAGTGAAGTATACAACAATTACACAAAAATTAAGACCTGGAGATATGGAAATCAGCAAGGTCATACCCAGTTTCCACTAGGAGTACTGAGGGGTATGTGATTTTGAAACTGCAACAGGTTGCATCTTTGCATTTCATTCACTGCACCACCCCAACCTAGTATTACATAAGACATCGATCCTAGGTACCTGACCAGGCCTTGAAGCCAATATCATATGTCATAATATAGTCTTTAGTTGATTTACTAATGCTACAGACTAGGTCTACTTTACAAGTGTCCTTGCCTTCCTTCATTAGCATTAGAAATCCCAGTTTCTTGCTTCTCACTCCAGGTCCATCTATGTGTAATTCATTTTTCTGGAAGATAGGTTCAAATATTTCTATGCATGAAACATATGCAAGTTCTTAAGAAATCTAGATGTAGAGTCATCTCCTCACTGTCCTTTCTCAATTCACCTAACCTTTTGAGATAAAATTCTACTGGCCCAAAGCCTCCACCTTGTTTGACCGAAACAACTACTAATTTGAGCAACTCCATTGCTTCTGTCAACTCTGAATCACCTTGTATGGTGTCTGAGATGTGGTTCATGTGAAAGTCAAGGAGTGCATTACAACTTTGGATGAGACCTTCTTCTTGCATCTCTGCACTCTATAGGTTTGCATGTTGGTCATTAGACTTGTTCATGCATGATATATGGATGACAGAGTATATATACCTCATTCTTATTACTGTATGGAAAATCTGGAGGATGTTTGAAACAACTAACTATCCAATCTAGGACTAAAGGTGTTTAATAGACTATGGCAAGGTTGACAAGCAATGAGTAGTGTCTCTGATGTAGTGCAATGACTATGGTTCAATGGCTTCTAGCCTTTGATTGAAGAATGGGGAAACTACAAGAGAACAAGACTAAAGTACTCTACACTAAAGTATTCTAGATATTTATACTATAGGGAATTGTGCTCAGACCAAGCTGTGTTCTACTGAGCTATCTATGGTATTGGCTAACTAATATGGTAAGTATGTGAGGCAGTGCTTACTGATAAGAGCTATAAATGCTATTGGACAATAAGAGATTTGTGATAAGAGATTTGTAAGTCAAATGGAAAAGCCTATAAGATGCATGTAAAAGGCTATTCATGCAATGAGGTAAACATGTGTTGGCAATGAGGCAAGTCATGTGATGTTATCTTGATAAGATCATGTGATGTGATAAGATAAGCTATTGAGCTGGAAAAAGTAAAAAAAAACACTGTAAATTGACAAATGTTATAATGTTCCACACAGTCCCAGTTGTTATTCACAACCTCTTCCTCCATGGCAGTAAGCACTGTGCTGGCCACTAGCTGACAGTCTGTCTGCACCCACAAGTCAAAGACTGATTCCCATTTCTTTTTCTGTTTGAAGTCCATACTGAGATAGAAGGTGCAAGGGTTAGAATTGGAATCTGGCCAGTTTTGCTGAATCTGGTAGGCAAACATGTGAATGATTCTTTGGGTACCTATAATGTGCATGCCTATACCAACCACCAGCAGAAGATCCATCTGCATATTTCCAGAACGATCTTCCATTTGAAACTCTGAGATACGATGGGAGTCTGGATGTTCCTGATTGTATAGCAGCACATTGGGAAACATCCTTGGAACATAGAGGACCCACTTGCCAGTGTCTCCCCTGGCTTTCTGTGTTCTCTGGCAAGAGGTACAAAGTGGAAATATGCCATTCTTCAGTTCTTTCTTGTGTAATTTCCTCTCCTCAATGAATTGACAAGCCTAGCAGTACAGATACTGAAAGCTCCCATGCAGCGGAATGCATCTGGATGGTTGGGGTCAATTTTCTCTGTGGATCTGGTGATATGTTGTTAAGCCTGGTTTGAGTTCCAGGCCATTGATGTTCTGTGTATACATCCAGACTAATGTCTCTTGGTTATCCAATATTTTCAGAAGGTTATGAAATGCTTTTGGCTGAGCTTCTTCAGCCTGTTAAGCCATGGTCGTGATAAACCAGCTAAATAGTGGTCTCTTATAGTCATCCTATAAAACAAACAATAAAGCTCAGTCATTCCATGTCATATCAATATTATAACTTGCTATGATCATTGAATTGTGGAACATATCTTTCAACCTCTTTTTAGACAGCTCTGAAACCCCTGAAATATCCCTCTTGCTTCAGAAGTCTGGTATTCCAGAAGCAATGCCTGCTCCTACAAGGCAAGGAAAAAAGACACAAGAAGAAAAGAAGGGAAAGACTGCATTAGGTAAACTTCTAGCCACTTGCCATGCATAAGATTCATATCAGTTATGACTACAATGCCTTTTGCATTTAAGATGGCTGATAATATGGACTGGATATAAGAATCATCAGTGAGGAAAGAGAATTTGATAACAGGCATGTCTTCATAGGTTTAAAGGTTATTGTTCTGTTAGAATGCCCAATGAAGAGAATGGATAGAGAGTATTACCTAAGAAATTGATGCAATCCAAATACAACAACAAGCTAGTTAATACAGTAATAATTATGAACTTGGAATGATATTTCAGTCCAATCACTGCATTGCAGAAGTAATGGGCATCAGGAATGAGAGAGGTGGAGAGTGGTGAAACATACCCTTTGATGATCAAGTTGCATAGGGGGTGCATCCAGCATTCATATGGGCTTGCCTACATATTAAACACAGGAAGTATGTTATCATTATGTTTGGAATGTTTGGATGGTGGACCAAGCCTGTCAAGGGTGAACAATGAAACCCAATGTCTGTTGACGATAGTATACAACTTAGTATTTGGGTTGGAAATGACACCATCTACAGGCTGGTCAGAGGGTCATAAACCTTGTCCCATAACTTTCCAAACTTGTGAGATTTATTTCTGCTCTTTGGGTTTGGCCCCCCCACCCAGGGACTACTGAAACCACCAGAAGCAAGCTGTGGCCAGAAGTAGATCGGGAATTCTGGACTGACATTTTAT
This sequence comes from Boletus insuetus, assembly GCA_038093095.1. Taxonomy (NCBI): domain Eukaryota; kingdom Fungi; phylum Basidiomycota; class Agaricomycetes; order Boletales; family Boletaceae; genus Boletus; species Boletus insuetus. The sequence continues at coordinate 13,298 of JBBPRQ010000447.1, read as the reverse complement.
ACATAACCCACAGTACAGTAGTAATGAGCAAAAGAATAGTTACGGATTGAAGAACGAGTTATGAGTATATTGAAGACAAACAAGAACTTAAGAGGGGCTTTGATGGTCTCAGCTATCCTGGAAACACACAGGACTCACTGGTCACTAGAAACTACACTGGTATTCCATAGAACTAGCTTAGGGAATACAAGAGGGAAAGTAGTCAACTATATATATGATAGGCCCATGGTCTGTGCAAGTAAGGTAAGAATATAATAAGTAAAAGGAGGTGGGAGTCCAAAGGACAACAGTGCTCCATATAGTCCATCCTGATGATATGGAACTGTGGAATGTGGCAGTATCATACTAAAAGGAATGCCACATTGGCAGAAGTCTGAAGGAATTCAATGCAGAAGTGGAATGAAAGAAGAAGCTAAATATAGCAGTAGGGTGGAGTGTCATATGAGACAGAAGAGAAGTGGAAGCAGAACAACATATCTAAATGTACTCGGCCTCCGTTGGCCACCAAGGTGATGTGCAGTCACCCACATGACCCTGCTGTGAGCCCGTGGGGAAGTTGACCCCACAAGTGGAAATACATTGCATCTGACTGTATACCAATGCTCAAATGCAACAGAATGATTGGAAGGAGTGCCAATGAAATGGGGACAGTGATGATCCTGATCCCCCTCATGCAGCCACAGCTTGAGAGGGGTGTGCACTCGCACACTCTCTCTCTCCATCTCCATCACGTCCCATCACCATGAGTGCCACCACCAGCACTAACACCGTCTCCACTGTCAATGCTGCCACCATGGCTGCTGACTCACTGGACACCAATGCCGATGTGATGACAATGACGCTCAAGACAAGAATGATCAATGGCCACAAACAGGATGTTGTGCGAGAGACAGACAAGGTGCCATATGATGCAAACGACCTGTGAGTGGAGGTGCCAGCATCTGATGTGTGGAAATCCCACTAATGCGCTCACCAGCAGTGAATGCAGGTGCTGTGAGGAGCTCATTGCGATGGTCCAGCGACAGGCTGAGAAGTGGCCCTACCACAACAGCAAGCACCGGTTCACCTTGAAGATGAACATGGATTGGATGTGTGGCATCCTTCTTAACCGCACGCTCAGTTTCATGAAGGAGGTGGCAGTCTACTGACCCCTCTCTCCTCCTCTCTCCTCCTCCTCCTTCTTCCAGCCAATCTGGGCCACAGCAGAACTTGGACATGGACATGGACATGGACACAGAGATCCGAGATCTGTGGGATGGCAGGTGTCCTTCCCCTCTTGCAATCACTCACTAGCTTATGGTGCTCGTTTCCCCCCCTCTCTTCCTCCCCCTTCTTCTCATTGTACAAGCAGCTTGCCTATCAGGCAATGAGGAATTGCCCACTGTGATGGGACTCAGAAACCTGGGCAGTGGACAAGCAAGCTCATGCGTCCAGCCTGAGGATGATCAGGATGCTGCTGAAAGCGTCAAGGTGAATGTCTATGTAACATTCATCGCCCCTGGCACTGAGGACCAGCAGAATGCATACTCAGTTGAGGTCCCACGTGTCAGATGTGTCAATGCCCTTATGCATGGCAAGTGGCAAATGGACACACAACAGCTGATTGAGCAGCTGGCCATGCAGGTCCCCCAGCTCATAGGTAGGCTCATTCACTTGCCACATCATTCAAGTCAGACCATGCCATGTTGCTCACCCATTCGACTAAATGTGACGGAAGTGTCCTGTTCTGACCTGTTGCACCCCAAGTACAGCCATCATCTAAAGATCACCACTGCTGGCTCAAGCATTGTTGAGGCTTGTGCTGACATGCCAACCATGTGCATGTTGGCTGACAACACACTCAAGCTCACAGTCTTCCTTCACCCACTGCCCCTCTCAGCTGGACCTGTCCACCAGCCTACTGGCCAGCCCCAGTCTGCAGTCATCATAATGAATGAATCAACCCCAGTCCCTCCGGTCATCCAGTGGCTGACAAAGGCAGCCAAAATGTGGGAAGGCTATACTGCATTCAAGCAAGGCCAGCATCATGTGCAAATGAATGCTGATGTTGTGGCATCCTGGCTGTTTGCTGTCGCATTCTCAGAGTGCTATGGCTGGACAGTGTTTTTAGTGCAGGTCCATGCCAGTGGGCACAAATAAAAGTGCCCAAAGTTGATCCAGAAGAGTGAAGTTCAGCAAGCACTGGGAGTTGGTGCCACATGGATGTCTAAGGTGGTGCAAGCTGTTGTGCTCTCTCGCAAGTATGGCGAGCATGGTTCCTTGCCAAGGCAGCATGTCATCAACATGTGCAGTGACCAGACAACAAAGATTGGGGCACACACATTGTTGTCCAAGCTGAGAGAGGAGGACAGGGAGGTGTAGTCTCATGCCATTTATTATTTACTTGTTTCTTTTCTTGTACTGAGATTGGCCTATCTGAGTCATGTGTACTACAGTACAGACATTAGTATGAAGTGTGTAGTATGGAAGTACTATCTGAGAGTGAGGGGGAAAAATCACTGGGATGTGTAGAAGATTAGGATCACACCAGTTGACTTAAGGATAGTGAGCTGCAGCCTCCAGAACTGCTCTGTAGTCTACACCACAATTCTTTTGAAGGTAGTCACAGAATGCACGGACTCTGCCAAGATAGGCTGGGTTGCTCTCATACTTCTCCTTGATGAACCTCAGTGCCAGGGGCACATTCCAGTTGGGCTTGGCTGCCAGTTCTTGGATGAGTGCAATGACCTTTGCACACCTCCCCCTCTCAATCTTCAGGCTGCCCTCATTTCTGTGCCACTTTGCACCCCACTGCTCTCCAAGTTCTCAAGTGGAAAGATGTCCTCCCAGACCCTTAGTATGTTCTGTCCACAGCTCTGTGATGGTGTCAATAGGTGGATATCAGTAGTGGGGCAGCCAACCACCATCTCTCCACTTCCACTGGTGGACATCAAGGCGTACACTGCTATAGTGTTTGACAAGGGCCATCCACATCTCAGAGCGTGAGTCTGCTGCAACAGCAGACTCAGAATGCTCTGGTATTGACATTTGAGTGAGGGGACTGGGAGTTTGAGTCTGATCCAAGTCTGGAGCTGGAGCTAGAGCTGGGACATCATCTTGAAGTGGACTTGTGGCTGCTTGTGGGCCAGAACAACCAGCAATTATGGCAGGTTCAGCTGGAGATGGAGGTGTGGAGGTGCACACTGGGCCTGGAGTATGCTGGACTCCAAGAAAAACCATAGTGTCATGTTGGGATTGCACATATCTTGTGATGTGCTTTTGCTTGTGGCAGCTCTCTGGCCCTTCAAGGGCTGCTGGGCAAGCTGAGCAAGCAGCACATTCTGCATTGCAATGTGCTGCTGCACCTTGAGATGAAGGGCCTTATTCTCAGCTTGCTGCTCCAGAGACAAGTTGGTGACAATCCCCTGCAGGCTCGCAATGAGATGTCGTGGTAGGTTCTGGAAGGCAAGGCAAGAGGCCTCCTCTGCACTTGCCACCTGCTGGACTGACTGACTGGCAAAGGCACAAAATTGTGGAGTGTTGAATGGGTAAAACTGGAAGACAGAGAGCTGAGGATGTCAGAAGTAGAGAATAGCACCATCCTGAAGGAGAATAGTGCAGAACCCAGTGAGGACAGAGAGGAACTGCTTCAGAGCAATGTTGATCGACAACAGTGACTTCTGAACATGATTCTGCAGTTCTGCCTTGGCTGACTCAATGAACAGAAAGATCTGGGCAAGCAGATCTCAAGGGGGGACTGGAGGCATCACAAGCATATTAGCAGTCACTTACTTGAACATCATCTACAGGCAGGAATTTACCCAGGCAACCATGCAGGAGCACATACTTATTAGGATGACAGCCATCATACATTGTAGCTCCTAACAATGCATCCAGAGGAAATGCACAGTCATAGACGGAATTGAAAAAACCACTCTCATTCCATCTGCCGAGGGCCTTGGTGCCACTCATGCTAGTACCATGGGCATGCACAGTCAGAGCTGCATAGTGGCAGCCAGTGTGGGTCTTCTTCATGATGTTGACATTGTTCTTCTTGTGCATGATCATGATGTGCTTGTGATGGTCTGCAAACATGCAGGCTATCATCAGCACAACACCACCAGGTCTGCATGTCAGCAGGGGGTCACTATCATATGACATCTCCTTTGTGGTGGTTCCAGCATAGAAGACATAGTGGAAGTACCACTTCCAGTGTCCATATTCCCCGTACTGCTTGTTGGCAAAGTCAGGCACGAAGTTAGGAGGTGAGCAGTCCAAGATATGGATATACTCAAAGAACATGAATGTGAGGGCTCCAACAGCACAGAGCTCAACCCGGTGATGTCAGATGACACCATGCTTGTCCACATACCCGTGCTGGTTGTGCTTTGCATTGTCTGCAAAGCGTGGAGATATGAACAGGGTGCATGGTAAGTGACTGGTCTTTCTCAGGGTCGGATCCACTGGCAGCACCTCAACTCAGGTTCTCTAGTCCAAGAGTGCTGTCATCTGAAACAGATTGGACCACTGGAGCATGTAACAGCTCTCCCCATGGAAGGCAGTTGCTGCCGACAGGAGCAGCATGGCATGGTCGCGCAGGGCAACAAAAATCTGCTGCCTCTCTGAGCACTCTGTCAATGCCCAGAGCGAGCATTGGAGAGCTCCTTATTCATGTACGTGTCTGACATGAACTCAGTTAGCAAGGCAGCCCCAAGCTGCAATGACACACCAGAGGTGGTCCCTGCAGCTTTCATAGCCTATGACCTCTCAATCCTGCTCAACTTGTTGTGCTTCAAAGCAGATTTCAATGCTTGGATGCACATGTCCTTTCGGAGGCTGATCCAAGTCTCATGGTCCCGGGAATGCTCATGCCCATGGTTGAGTCTGTGGTTCTCCAGCACATTGACGACCTGGGCAATGTGTGACTTTCCCAGCAAGGAGCCTTCAATCGTCTCGGACTTGCTTCCTCGCTTGAGCTGAGCAAGAGAGCTTAGGTCAGCGACTCAAATGCCAGTGGGAGCATTGCTAGATGTACCTTCTCATGGGTGGACTCATGATGGAGGAAGGCTGCCACCTTGGCAGTGGTGACAGGGAATGTGGGCAGCGCCACTCGTGAGGGATCACTCACAGTGACCCACAACTGCTCCTGCTTGAACCATGCCCAGTAGTCTTGCACCTGGCGTGGGTAGGACTTCACTGTCCCCTTGCCTTCCATCTCCTTCTGTCTGATCTTGAGTTGCACGTGGTGCATCTCCTGCTCGAGCAGGATCAGCGAGTGCTGCATGTGTGGTGAGGTGAGCATGAGCATAAAACCATGGTTTGCCATGGCCTGGTGAACCAGGCTTGGCAACAAGGAGGGTGGCTGCCCAGATGATTTGGTGGAACCGACATCATGAGGGCCAGCTCGGAGCAGCTCAGCTGTATCTGGGCTGACCACCTCACCAGCAGAGGAGGTCAGGTTTGAGTTAGACAAGCGAGTGAGAACTTGAACACTCGGTTCATGGCGTATCTGGGCATGCTTCATGGCACACTGTGAAGGTGGGTTTGAGGGTGACAGGGCACGGCATTGACTGGGTGCCATGAATGTTGTGATGTCATGGCCAACAGCATTGGTTCTGTGTGTGGGCTCACATGGGGTGAAGAGAGAGAGGGCACTGGCATGCTCCGTCACCTGACATGGCACAAGCATGATACATTGCCAAGTTGGCCAAGGCAAGGAATGGAACATAAGCTGTGAAATCAAGTGAAAAGTGTGAAGAGAGTGAAGAAAGCAGGAGCACAACTCACTTCGTACGAGAGTGATAAGCAGTGCCACCAGAAGCTGACGGAGCGAATGGATTGAAAGGAACAGGGCTCACACGGAAGGATGGGAAGAAGGGAAAGAATGAACAAAAAGAAAGATCAAGTGATCAGCAGTTAAAGGGATTGAGACGAGTGAACCACTTACCACTCGAAAGCTCTAATTCTTCCCTTCTTTTCACTTGCTGATGTTGTGGAAACAACAGAGACTTGAGAGATCAGAGCAAATGGAACAATTGAAGCAACCATCACTCACTGGAGCGGTGTGTGGGTTCAATGTAGGTGGCATGTTGAAGAGGGCCATCCAGACGACCAGCCTTGATCATTCTTCTGGCGAGTGGCAGGGTGCAATGGAGGCAGGTTCTCTCCCGACCCCAGTCCATCCTGATCTTGATGATGACAGGCTTGGCGTGGCGCAGTGACAACAGCCATCGAAAAGAGAGAGTGGAGTCAGTGGACCAAATGAAAAGTGAGGCACGTGCACGCTGCTGAGTCAGCACACCCCTCCACACAATGGATTAGATTAGATATAGCATAGGATGAAGTAAGCTAGCTCTACCCAGATTGCCAAACCCTCACCCCCCTCTCCTTACTTAGGCCTCTGCTAAGCTCCCACGCCAGGTCAGAGAGCATATACTGGCATGTTGACCTCACTTGACATTACGTGGGGTCAACACAGGGGTCAACACGGGTCACGTTGACTTCAGGTATACCCTATATATCTGAAGAATGACTCCAGTATGAATATAACTCTGTAGAGTGCAAGACAGAGTCTGGACAAGAGCAAGTATAGTAATAGTGTAATAAGGAAAAAGTGTACCCCCTTTTTAGACTGTAACATTACCCCCTTCATATGGTCGAAGCACCTGCAAGACAAATCTAATCTTGATTTCCCTTGTTGACCGCATAATCAGTGGGATTGTACTCATCCTGTGGGTTGCACCCTAGGATACAATTCTCATCACAGTGACCAAGTTTGCCACAGTTAGTGCAGCGATGGCAAGGACAGAAGGACTGAATATGTCTGGGCACAGTGTGTGACAAAATGGACATTTGTAACAAGGGCAGTCAGGACGGAGATGTTCTCCATTCGTTACATGAGTAACAATGGGCAAGAGGACGAGGAGGAGGGAGGACAATAGAATCTACCTCAATGGGGTTCTGGGATGAGCCAGGCATTGGCAAGGGTGATGCTGCAAAGTCCTTGTTATATTGATGTGAGGTGGAGTACAGAGTATCCTGGTGCAAGCCTCCTTGCAATCTCTTAGAAGAGCCTCCCATAGCTCATGCTGCAGATGAGGATAATCCAAACTGAACCATTGCAACTGTTTGTTTGAATTTATGAGAACCTGTGGCAGATGACAGAGAGGTTGGGTGTCTGCGGGCAGGGAGAACAATGTTGTTGGGGAGGGGGGGAGTGGATTCTCCAAGAAGAGGGATAGTGGCAAGGAAGGCTGTGACCTCATCAGTGGATGCAGGCTGGAATTGAAGATCTCCAGTGCTAGGATGGCTGCTAACTCCTTTATTGCTTCCTGGAGCTGGTGAGGCAGAAGGGGCATGAGAGGCTGGGGTTGGTGGAGGTGGCATGAGGATGGGAGTGCAGGAGGTGGATCGGTTGGAATTGGCAATGGTGGTCTCTCCATCACTATCTCCAGTTCCTCATTGCTCTGAGTCTTCAGGGTAATCCTGGGCCCAAGTGTCCCAATCCCATGGGTAGTTCTCATTGTCATTGAAATAGTATCATTGTAGGTTGAAGGGGAGAGTGTTAAGGATCAGTCTAAGAATATGTGCAAAAAGGGGCTGAGGTAGTTCCCAAAAGACGATGTCAAATCCATGGTCATGAAGTGCATTGAGGATCGTGTCTTGTGACTCATGGATGGACTGTTCCATGGCAGCAACATAGACAGGCAGGGTCCCATCAGGGAAGAGTTGTGCATGGAGAGTGTGGGAAGTGGCATAGGTGTGGAATATGAGTACCAGTGATCTGAGTATGTGAACGTCCTGGTAGGCAGGAATAGAGGGTAAAGCAACAGAGGCAGTGGCATTCTCAAGGAGAGCGCAATAGAGGATTCGTCTGGAATGAGCAGGGAGTAGAGAACTGCATGGGTATGGATTACCCACAACAGGTATGGTACCCTTACCCACGCAGGTACAGGTACAGGTCACAATTTTGTGACCTGTGATAAACCCATACCCGTACCTGCAGTACCCATGATACCCATCACCACCACCACTCTCCCTTACCTCAATACCCTCTCCCCCTCACTGCCAAACCCTCACACAAGCATTGTCCAAATATGGCAAGTAAATGCTACATAGCACTGTCTAAGTGTGTACACTGGCCTCTATTGACTCTGGTGATGCTGTCTTTGCATATCACACCCTGGGATTGTTTACACAATACCTATGGTCCATGTACAATGTGTACAGCACCTCCGATTAGCCCGATTCAGCCTCAATACATTTTGGTGACTTGGTGAGTGTTACAAATGCTTCCTACACCTCACAGATGCCACCTCTTGACTCCCTTCTCATTGCTTAATCATTAACTATTCTCTCCACATGAATCAATCTGAAGAATGGTTGATGAACACTTGCCTTATATGGTAATAAGCCCCTATCTTGTGCAACAGTAAAAGAACAGTTAACCATTTAACTCTTCTGTCCTCATGGTCATCTAATGCTACCTATCTAACACATGTATGCACAGGTATGTTTATCCACCAGTCACATCACAACTTGTGTTGCCTCATGGTACCCAGTAGTACCAGCTCAATACCTAGTATAGTCTACATAGATAAGCACTGCACGGTCCATGCAATTGTACTAGTAATATAAATACTATGAACCAGTCAAGTAAGACTCTCTAGTCTTGTTCTCCTGGAGTTTTCCCAAACTACAATCTTGCTTGACTACCCCTAGTGCTCTAGTTCTCAAACACTAGACCCTTTGGTGGGGTTGGTCATTTCAGTGAGTCCATCTAGTGATATTGACACTTTTAGGCTTCGATTTCAGTTGTCCTCAGTGATGGGGTGGGTTGGCATGGTGGGTAGGCGATCTGGGATGATGGAATGATGGTTTGGATGCCTCATGTACATGCCCTGTTGTGTGCTTCTGTTTTCCATGCTGACTTACCTGGTACTTAGCTAGCATGTTTGTTTCAAGTCATTTGGACTCACAGCAGTCATTCTGCAGCCTTTTCCATCCATTTGGACACCATCCACATCAGTTTTGTGCTTGCAATCACGCTTGACATTGATTCTTGCCTCCTGCACCTCCATTTGGTCTCCTAGCCCTATATTCTAATGTAGTGTGCTCGTTTTGACGATGTGCTTGTTCCCATTGCTCCTGGGGTCTATCCCATCGATTTTGCCGCCCTCAACAATGTTCCTGTGGCCTGGATCACCCTCAACAATCTTCAACTCCTCCTGTGGGTCCATATAAGCTCCTGGGGATCTATGTCGAGGTAGCACATTCGTTCTATCAATGTGCTCACTTCTGATATTTGTAGGACGTTTCAGGGTGTCCCTGGATGCTGTGGGACTCATGTTGCACAACTGCTTCATGTCCTGGCTTGAGTGGCTCAATCTGAGCACCCTCTAGTAAGTTGACTTGATCTCTGTGCTCTGGGCATTCGCACTCGCATTCTGACATGTTTCTAGGCTTCATCAGCACATTACCACTGTCCTCAACACCCTCTGATGCCCTCTCCCTCTTCCTTGCTCATTGTTCACATACAAACACGAATGCAAACACTTGTATGCATTTTCATTTATGTTTGTATGTGAGCAGTCACCCTTGGACAACAGGCTTTGCCCCTGGCCCTCTCCCTCTCCCAGCACATATCCATGGGTTTTATACCCGTATCCAAATGATGGATATGGGTTTTTGGAGGGTATGGATATGGGTATGGGCACTGATACCCACGGGTTTACCCATGCAGTTCCCTAGCAGGGAGTTGGTGGATGTGGACAGGGATGTTGGCCAGGATGACATAGACATAGGAAGATGATGAGGACATATAGTGAGTAGTGGTGGAGCTAGAGCTCGACACTTTAGAATGACGAGAGTGGTATGCAGTTTCTAAGGAGGAAATGCAAGGGGATCCCTTGCCTTATATTCCTTTAGGAGGTCAGTGGCATGTCTTAGATTGGTTTCGGGTTCCCAGATGTTCTCAGAGCATGGGTATCCTTTCCATGGAACGAGGTAGTGGCAGTGATGAGCAGAGTCCTGATGGGCTAGGATCTGATCAATCTTGAACTCCTCTTCTCCATCTATAACATCCAGTGGAAGTGGAAGAAAGTTTTCTCCATGTTCCGTGGTCATTCTATATGGGGTGAGAAGGGAGGTGTGGAAGGTGTTGTGGATCTTCTAAGTACATGGTAGACATAGTTTGTACAAAACAGGCGATATAACTTGTGTTATCTCAAACTGGCCTTTCCATCAAGGAGTGAGTTTGTGAGAGGGGTAGCAGAGTCTCAGGTTGTAGCTCTTGAGCCACACCTTATCTCCAACCTTTCATGGTTTGAGTTTCGGTATTACATGTTCTTTCATATATCTTTGCGCCTTCTTGTGCACAGCAGTGGCTCCTTTTCATGCTTCATCTAGGTCTCTGAGTCATTTCTTGAGAGCAGGGAGGAACATAGTTTCGATTCATGAATAGGCCCTCAGCTTGTATCCCATCATAAGGCAAAATGGAGTCTTTCCCATTACAGAATGGATGGAGTAGTTGTGACAATATTCCGCCATTGGTAATAGGTCCAACCATTGGATGGCATCACCTTGGCAATAGATCTGAAGATAAGTTTCAAGTTCCTGGTTGACCTGTTCCGTTTCTCCGTCAGTTTGAGGGTGGTAGGTGGAAGAAAGAAGCGGATCATAGTCAAGAAGTCTAGCCAGTTCTCAAGTGAAGGCTAAGGCAAATTTCAAGATTATCTTGTCATGGAGTCCAAATCAGGGAAAGATCTTTTCAAAAAAGAGTTGTGCTATGCCCTCTGTGTCTGTGCTTTTGTGACATGGAGTGAAAATCACCCCCTTTGTAAGCCCATGGTCAACCACGATCATCACTGAATCATATCCATGCGACAGTGGCAAGTTCATAATGAGGTCGACAAAGACACATTGAAAGGAATGGATGGAGGCAACCGGGAGGGGGGTGAGTGGAGGAACAGTAGGATAGGTGTTGACCTTGTTAGCCTGGCATGCAACACAGCCTTGAATAAAGCGGTGCACAAACACTGTTAATCCAGGCCAACAGTAGTCATGCTGGATCATGTTGACCATTCGGTAGTATCCACCATGACCACCCACAGGCAAGTCATGGATCACATGAAGGAGGTTGTGTTGGTGACATTTGGGTACATAAGCCCAGTCCTTTGAAGTAAAGTATCCTGTCATCAAAACACTAATCATGAACAGAGGAGTAGGGAATTCCCAATGCACCCTCATAAAGCAACTGTAGTTGCTCGATGACAAATAGGTCAGAAGAGGGTGACTTCTCAATAGAAGTCCTGAAGTCAGTGTTGAGTCATTTGATAAAAAGCTCCCCCGGCAGCAAGGTGATGTTGGCATTATTTGCCATGATGTTAATATCATCCTTGTGTGAGAGTGCATCTGTGGGTCCCATGTTAACCCTGGGAGTGTGTTGGAATAGAAGGTCATAGTCCTATAGTGTTAATAACCATCTAGCTTGCTGCCTAGATAGTTTTCATGGGTCCTTGAAATAACACAGATTCTTGTGGTCTGTGAGCACAGTGACAGGCTGGTTGGTTCTGGTGAGGTAGTGCTGCCATTCTTCTAGTGCACATATAACTGCTAGAAGTTCTCAATCATAGATGTTGTAGTTACATTCCACTGGTGAGAACGTCTTTAATATGTAGCAGCAAGAATGCAGGTTGCCATTGCCATCCTTCTGCATTAATACGCTGCTACTAGCCATGAGTGAGGTGTTGGTCATAACATAGAACAGTTTCAATGTATCTGGCATTGTCAATATGGGTTTTGATGTGAAGGTCTGATGGAGGAGGTCAAAAGCCTTTTGTTGCTTGTGCATCCAGGACCACAGTTGTCCTTTCTTTGTCAAATCCAAGATCAGCTTTATGATGTCGGAGAAGTTGGGAATGAATTTGCAGTAGAAGTTGCAATATCCGATGAACAAATGGACAGTGCAAACTGAGTACAGAGGTTCCCATGTTGTAATTGCTGAGAGCTTGGTGAAGTCCAACTTAATTACCCCCTTGTGGACGACCATCCCAAGGAATTCAACCTTGGATACATTGTGTTACGATTCTCTCTTTTTCCTTTTACTTTGCATCAACGACGCGTCTTGTCTTCTCTCCACGGACTTATCTTTTCTTTCTTCCATGATGACACATTCCTCTCACGTGTTCCTCCCATCGGCATCCCAACAGTCTCCATTTACTTAGTCATCATTTCTTCCATCTGTTTCTACTCTTTTCTATGCCTGCCCTCAACGCTTGTATATCCAACATATATAAGCCATAGATACTGCTCTGGCATTTCCCCACGCTTGAGCTCCTTTGTCTTCTTATACCACATACAATCTATTTTGCTCTTGCCTCGCCCTCTGCTGGTTCTAGCCCAGCTCCCTTGAACCTTTGAAACTACTGGTCTCAGCCCAGTCCCCTTGACCCCTTGTGTGGACGCCCCCACAAGGTACCCTTGAACCCTTGAACTACTGGTCTCAGCCCAGTCCCCTTGACCTTCGACCCTCCATTCTATAAGTCCTCGTCGTACTTTTGACTTGATGCTCTTGTCCCGTGACCATTCAAAGGCTATGCTCGTTCCTACCTGGACCAAGCGTAACAGTAAGGGGAAAATAACAAAGGTAGAACTAGAAGAAGAACAAGTGAATAAGACTAAGGTCTATACTACTAAGAGTACGACTATATATACTAAGAGAGACCGTGCACAGACCAAGCTATGCTAAAGCTATACTAACCATAAGTAGTTAAAATTATGTCCACTGGGTACCATGAGGCAATAAGAGAGACTATTGCTATAGGCTCAAGATAAGAGCAGTTATTGCTATTGGATGATAAAGGAAAGTGAGTCAAGAGGAAAAGCATGAGGCGATGATAAGAATGCAATGTGTTCGCCATGAGGTGCATAGCCGAGATAAGAGATAAGATCATGTGACTGCTGGTTATATAATTGATGACATAGATGGTTTCTGTAGATGTTTAGTAAAGGTGAAGAAAATAATCAGTAATTGTTTTCCGTGTTGTATAAGCTTTCATAAGGTGAGTGTTGTAGCATTATGAGCGATATAAGGGTGAGCATTACAGCAGTTTTAAGGCTGGATGCTCATTGCTCACGTTGGAGTTTTGAGTGATAATTGGATGTACATGAGGAGTCAGGCAACATGTACCGGCACGCTGTCATTCTTACAGGAATTAGATGCTGGATTTGCTAGGGGAAAATCCTATGCTATCAATCCTCCAGGCCCAATCTAGTTATAAGCTGGTGATAGGACAACTCTACCTACCAGATCAAACAGA
>JBBPRQ010000446.1:0-26781 GCA_038093095.1 Boletus insuetus | reverse complement strand
GGGGGTAATGTTACAATTCTCTCTTTTCCTTCTTGTTTTGTATCAACAATGCATTTCGTTTACTCTCCGCGGACTTATCTTTTCTTTCTTTTATGATGACACATTCCTCTCATGTGTTCCTCCTGCCGGCGTCCCGATGGTCTCCACTTACTTAGTCATCATTTCTTCCACCTGTTTCTATTCTTTTCCATGCCTGCCCTTAATGCTTGTATATCCAACATATATAAGTCGTAGATACTGCTCTAGCGTTTCCCCACGCTTGAGCTCCTTTGTCTTCTTGTACCACATACAATCTATTTGCTCTTGCCTTGCCCTCTGCTGGTTTCAGCCCAGCTCCCTTGAACCTTTGAACTACTGGTCCCAGCCCAGTCCCCTTGACCCTTGTGTGGACGCCCCCACAAGTACCCTTGACCTTTGACCCCTCAATCTATAAGTCCTTGTTGTACTTTTGACTCGACGCTCTTGTTCCTTGACCACTCAAAGGCTATGCTCGTTCCTACCCGGACCAAGCGTAACACAACCACTATGACAAAGGATAAATGTTATGCTTGGTCCGGGTAGGAATGAGCATAGCCTTTGAATGTTCAAGGGTCAAGAGCATCGAGTCAAAAGTATGACGAGGACTTATAGAACAGAGGGTCGAAGGTCAAGGATACCTTGTGGGGGCGTCCACACAAGGGTCAAGGGGACTGGGCTGGGACCAGTGGTTCAAAGGTTCAAGGGAGCTGGGCTGAAACCAGCGGAGGGCAAGGCAAGAGCAGATAGATTGTACACAGTACAAGAAGACAAAGGAGCTCAGGCGTGGGGAAATGCTAGAGCAGTATCTACGACTTATATATGTTGGATATACAAGTGTTAAGGGCAGGCATAGAAAAGAATAGAAACGGATGGAAGAAATGATGACTAAGTAAGTGGAGACTGTTGGGATGCTGGCAGGAGGAACACATGAGAGGAATGTGTCATCATAAAGGAAAGAAAAGATAAGTCCACGGAGAGTAAACGAGATGCGCCGTTGATACAAAACAAAAAGGAAAAGAGAGAATCGTAATAGTAAAATGAAGTATGATCAGAAGGATGAAGAATAAGCTCACCAGAAGCAAGTGATGCTAAATGAAAGCTTGAGGAGGATTCATGAGACCTTCAATGCTGGTGAATGGTCAGTGGACAACAACTTGAGGGTCGGAAGTGACCTAGATCTGGAAATCGACAGAGAAATAAAATTTACGCATGAGATAGGCCAGAGTCAACTTATTTGTTGATTACTTGAGCTAACCATACACTCCAGTCCCCTGGTTATCAATATCGTGTCATTAAAGAGGTGGGTCATGATCAGCTTATTTATCAACTACTTAAGCTGATAGTATACTCCAGCCACCTTGTCATCATCCTTGTGTTAAGAGGTGGGCCATGATCAGCTTATTTATCAACTACTTGAGCTGATAGTATACTCCAGCCACCTTGTCGTCGTCCTCATGTTGAAGAGATGGGTCATAATCAGCTTATTTATGAACTACTTGAGCTAGTAGTATACTCCAGCCACCTTGTCCTTGTCCTTGTGTCAAAGAGGTGAGTCATGATCAGCTTATTTATTGATGACTTGGCTGACTCAATCTTAGCCCAATGTTCCCAACTCCCCTTCTCATCCTCATCTGAATGAAAGTGAACATGGTGTCACTGAGCGAGTAAGTTATGTTATAGCTAGTAACTTGAGCTGACTTTGTTTCAGCCTAATGTTTCCTATGATGTCCTTATGAGACATCATGCCAAGAATTGAGCACTGGTCCCACCATCCAGGCAGTTCTTAGATACTTTTAACTTCTAATCTAATCAAGTGCAACAACAACAACAACAACAACAACAACAACAAGGACCATTCCAGTCCCAGTTTCAATCCAGCCAAACACAGGTTCTCCCATCGCACGAATTCCACCATCCTAAACCACACAATGGTTTCCCTTTCCATTACTTGAAAATCCATCCATCCTCAAGACTCTGAAGAAGATTCTGATGGTGATGGCAGGGCAAGGAAGAAGAGAATACAAATGGTGAAGGAGAATGCTAATGATCCCTCCTTACTAAGTTTCTATCCTCATCAGTGGAAGCTAATCTTGGGGGAAGCTAAGTTAATCTTTCATACTCACCAGATTTTCAGTGAACCTTACCAGAGAAAAAACTCTCCATTAATGGAATATGCATTGATGCTATTACACAAGCCCTGGCATACTTTGTAGATCAAGGGTGGAAGGTGGAGAAAGGTAAGTCATTATCATTATCATGCTCTACTGCTGGTGTCTTATTGGTTTTTTCCAGGCTAATACCATAATTTCAAGTGGGATATGGCTAAGTTGGTATGTAATATTCTTTAAATCGCTGTGAATGCTAATTATTTGTTAGATCTGGAATGACATTTATACTTTTCAAAGTGAACTCTGGACTGACATCGCTGCCATTATAAGAACACAATATAAGCTTTTTCCATCCACCAATGCCAAGACCAATGAAGGCCATTGATTATCAGTAATGGTGAGAGCACAGAGGTTTGCAAAGAACTTCAAGTTTCTGCAGGGAAAAAAGGATGCAAATGTAGGGTTTTTTTATTCTCTGATTTTGAACTTATTTTATAGATGATATAGGGATGACCATCAAACTTTGCTCATGACACAATAAGACAAGCATGTCTCAAGTGTTTCTACCACAATGAATCCAAGAGCTTCTGATACCATGCTAAGTTTAAGGATGCAGTTCCTCTGTCAGTGATGCTCTTTGTTGCTACTATTGTAAAATTTTCACTGCTCACAAGTAATACTTCATACTAATTCTTGTTTGAAGATGAAAGGATTTTTAGATCTTTATTTGACATATGGTGCCATTGACAATTACAAGGTTCCCATTGAGAAGAATTGAAAGGACTACTTGTCCATGCTTAAGAGGTGCAGAAAGTCCTGGACCATTCATATCATGGCCCAAAACTTCATGCCATACATTGAAGGTGGGTGCAGGATGAAAGGCAAGTCATTTGGATTTTTGCAGTCAAAAAACTAAGTAAATGGATTTATTAGATACAACTATGATGATAGTAATGTTGGTGGTGATGATGATGCATGCATTTGTTTGCTGTATTGACTTTTTATTCATCTGTATCTTTTCCTGTCCTAGAGAATTTAGTTTGTGAATAGAAGTGCTTATGTCTTGGCTCATTCTGTATGACCATATATATTTACTACTCTGCAGCAAAACATTGAGTATAGTGCTCTCACATATAGGTCTGTCCAGGTCTGTTAATATATGTTCAGTGTAGACTGGACACACCTGGATAGACAATTGATAGCCATTAATATGTTTGTTAATGTCTGTCAATACCTGTCAATACCTATCAATGTCTGGCCAGGTTCTTAAAATCCTATCAATATCTGTCAATGTTTGTCAGTGTGTGTCCAGGTTTTTAAAATCCTATCAATATCTGTCAATACCTGTAAATGTCTGGTCATATCTATTCAGGATTATAAGTACTGTGTAGCCCCAGCCAGATGTCTTACATCTGGCATCAATCTGCCTAGGTCTGTCCAGCTATCTGTCCAGATCTGTCCAAAGGAGGACCTTCCTGTGGAACCCTGGCTATCCGGAAAGTGCTGTATATATCTGTACAGATACTTACAGATATCTAAGTGTTTTGCTGATGTGATGGCCCAGCATCATCATCATTATCATTTCATGCTGTCATTGTCGTCATCTTGCTGTGCAGTGGTGGTGACACGGCATTGTCATTGTTGTTTAGTGGCACAGGTGGTGCCACCATGCCATCATTGTTGTTTAGTGGCACAGGTGGTGCCACCATGCCATCATCGTTGATGTACAGGCACAATGGTGGTGGTGGTGGTGATGGAATGGCATTGTCATTGTCATTTGGTGGCACAGGTGGTGCCACCATGCTGTTGTCATCATCATCTTGCTGTGTGGTGGTGACAACACACATCGATGTGCCAGCACAATAGTGGTGACAGGGCATTGTCATTGTTGTTGTTGATGTGCAGACATGGTGGTGGTGGTGGTGGTGCATCATCATCATCATTTTGGTGGTACCAGTGGTGCCATCGTGCTGTTGTTGTTGACATGCGGATGCAGTGGTAGTGGTGGTGATGGCATGGTGTCATCATCATCATCATCATCATCATCATCATTTCAGTGGTGCCAGTGGTGCCATCATGCCATTGTTGTTGATGTGCAGGATGCGGTGGTAGTGGTGGTGATGGCATCATTGTCGTCATCTTGCTGGAGGAACATCAATGCTGGAGGAACATCAATGCTGAATGACCCTCAACCTGTGTCTCTTCTGTGGTGAAAGTGGACACTCCACCAAGAACTGTCCAAAGTCCACTTCTAGAGTGTTGAAGGCCCATGCAGCCACTGTGACTACGGAAGCTCTGGCATCAACCTCTGCTTCTTCGGAGGTGAAAAAATAGATTGCAACTCTCGTACATCTGCACAGGCTGGGAGTTGCATTGATCCAAACCATGCTCTTACGGAGTTACATCTCAATGCATCTGCTCTTTCCAATCTGAACTCTCTTCATCCAATTATCTCCATTCCTGCACATAACCTCTCCAATGTACCCCTCCTTGTAGACTCTGGTTCTACCCATTGTTTTATAGACTCTGCTTTTATTGAATAACACAAAATCTCTGCATACTCTGTCGCTCTGATTAATCTCCATGTTTTTGATGGCTCTTCAACCTCCATAATAACCTTCGCAGTGGATCTAACAATCTCCTTCACTTCTGGTGTCTCCACCTCCGATACATTTTATGTCACCTTGTTGGATCCTTCATGCAGCCTTGTTCTCGGACATTGCTGGCTCACCTGCTACAATCTGTTGATTGATTGGGTTATAAGCAGCATTACATTCCGAACTCCTGCAGATGGGATGTCAACCCCGATATTGCCCTCTATACCTTTGAGCATCCCTTCCCTGTCGCCAGTCAACACTCCTCCCTTGAAACGCTCTCCAGACTCACCTAAAGCTCCTGGACTTCCAGCTCCTCACATCTCCTTGGTTAATGTAGTTGCTTTTCATTGAGCCTGCAAGATGGAGGGCTCCGTCCAGTTCTCTCTTTCCCTTTGGTCTACTGAAGATATCTCTGCCCACTCTCCCTCCACCTCTGTTGCTCCCTCTGACGAGGAGATCAACCTCACTGGTGTTCCTTTGGAATACCATGATTTTGCAGACGTCTTCAGCAAGCAGAAAGCTGATACCCTTGCCCCTTATTGACCATATGACTTGAAGATTGAGTTAGAAGAAGAAGCAGAACCCCCTATTGGAAAGATTTACTCCATTTCTGCCACTGAACAACAATCCCTTTGTGACTTCCTGGATGAACACCTTAACATTGGATTCATATGACAATCTACGTCTCTGCATGCAGCTCTGGTATTGTTCGTCCAGAAGAAAGATGGCTCCCTTTGACTTTGCATTGACTTCTGAGGATTAAACAAAATCACATGAAAAGACTTCTCCGCACTTCTGACCTCCTTGACGCCCCCTCTAGAGCCAAGGTCTACACAAAAATCGATCTCTGACATGCATACCATTTGGTCCGTAATTGTGAAAGGAGATGAGTGGAAAACCTCTTTCCACACTTGCTATGGCTCTTTCAAGTGGTTGGTCATGCCATTTAGACTTACCAATGCTCCGGCGGCCTTCCAGTGGTTCGTTAACACCATTTTTGCAGACTTGCTAGATGTTTTCATTGTGGTTTACCTCAATGACATCCTGATCTACTTCCATGATATGGAATTGCATTGTAAAAATGTCTGAGAAGTTCTCTGGCAACTCTGAGCTAATGGCTTGTATGCCAAACTGGAGAAGTGTGAATTCCATATCAATATGGTTGAGTACCTCGGATATGTACTCTCCCCTACTGGCCTCTCCATGGCCTCTGACAAAATCAAGTCAATCCTGGATTTGCCAGAGCCTAGGAAGGTTAAGGACATTCAGTCCTTTCTGGGCTTCACCAATTTTTATTGTCATTTCATCCAGGGTTACTCCAACATAGTAGTTCCATTGACATGCCTCACTCGCAAGAAAGTCAATTGGGACTTCTCTGACGTCTGTTGGAAGTCCTTCCAACGACTCCAGGATGCTTTCACTTCTGCTCCAGTGCTAGTTCACTGGACTCCGAATATCCCCATCACCATTGAGACTGACACCTCTGACTACGCTGTTGCTGGCATTCTCTCCATCACAACTCCATCCAATAAGGAACTCCACTCTGTCGCATTCTTCTCACAGACTTTGACCAGAGCAGAATTAAACTATAACACACATGACAAGGAGTTGCTGGTGATTTTTGAGGTGTTCACGTTCTGGTGACATTACTTGGAAGGCTCCAAGACCCCTATAGACATCCTTACAGACCACAAGAACCTCAAATATTTTTCCTCCACAAAGCTCCTGACGTGCTACCAGGCCCATTAGTCTGAATATCTTAACCAGTTCAATATGTTTGTTCATTACTGGCCTGGTAAGCTCAGAGCAAAACTGGACACTTTGACTCAATGATGGGACATCTATCCCAAAGAGGGGGATAAGGACTTTGCTTGCGTCAACTCTGACAATTACAGGTCAATTTTTACCTCTGAACAGCTCATGACCTCCCTCTGAGCCACTGTTCTCAAGGCTCCATTACTCCAGGCATCTGCACTAATCGACATAGAGCAACTCCAGTCCAACATCCTCTCAGCACTTCCCAGCGATCCTGTCGCATCCCCCCTCCTGTCTTCTATATTGTTAGATCCATGTTGGAGTATCAACTTTGAAGAATTCCTCCTCAGGAACAATTATATCTATGTCCCAGAAGCTAATAACCTCTGACTCTGATTACTCCGGACATTCCACGACCATCTGACTACAGTATATTTTGATCAGAATTGTACCCTGGAGCTCATTCATCATGAATATACATGGCTGAAAATCCAGACTTTCGTAAAAAAAACTATGTTAGTTCCTGTACAGTCTATGCTCGCGCAAAGACTCCTTGTCATTGTCTGTATGGTCTCCTGAAACAACTTCCGGTCCCAGAGAAGCCATGGAACTCAATCTCCATGGACTTCATCAAACAGCTTCCCCCTTTGGAGGACTATACCACCATCCTCGTAGTAGTTGACAGACTATCCAAACAATGTATCTTCATTCCGACCCACGATACAATTACCTCTGCAGGACTTGCTAAGTTGTTCCTCATCCATGTCTTCTTCAACCATGGAGTTCCATCCCATGTCACCTCCAACAGGGGCTCCAAGTTTGTATCACATTTCTTCCAGTCTCTTGGTAAAGCTCTTGACATGCATCTCCACTTCACCTCCAGATACCATCTAGAGGGGGATGGCCAGACAGAATGAGCCAACCAGAGGCTCAAGCAATACCTCCAGATTTATTGCAGCTATCAGCAAGATGATTGGTCCAAACACTTGCCCCTTGCAGAGTTCACCTACAACAATGCTTCTAGTGCTACCACTGGACATTCTTTGCCAATAAAGGATACCATCCCAACTTCTCCGTCCACTCCAATCACGATCTTACCTCTTCCGCAGCCAAGTCCTATGTCATGGACTTGAATGAACTCCATGAATTCCTTCAATCAGAGATGCTGGAAGCACAAAAATGCTACCAAGGACCAGCAGACAAGCGACAAAGTCCTGCTCTGGACTTCCAGATTGGTGATCAAGTAATGCTTAAGGTGAGATACCTCCGTTCTACACGGCCATCCAAAAAACTCTCTGAGAAGTTCCTGGGTCCCTTCAGCATCATTGCAAAACCTGGTACTCTCTCCTTCACTCTCTGTCTACCCAAATCCATGAAGTCTATACACCCATTTTCCATGTTTCACAGCTAGAACCTTCAATTCCGAACACCATTCCAGACCACATCCAACCTCTGCCACCTCTGGTTGAGGTTGAAGGTGAACCAGAGTATGAGATCAAGGAGATATTAGACTCTAAAATTGATTGGAGAAGGTGTCATTGCCAACTCCTGTACTTGGTACAATGGTTAGGTTACAAGGGTACTGATGATGAAACCTCCTGGTTACTCACTACGGAGTTAGGACACGCAACAGACTTTGTCTTGGACTTCCATCAGAAGTACCTGTTACAAATGCTCCCTACACCTCTCCCTACACCTCACAAATGCCACCTCTTCACTCCCTTACCATTGCTTAATCATTAACTATTCTTTCCACATGAATCAGTTAGGACGAACGGTTGACGAACACTTGCCTTATATGGTAATAAGCCCCTATCCCACGCAACAATAAAAGAACAGTTAACTATTTAACTCTTCCGTCCTCATGGTCACCTAATGCTCCCTATCTAAACATGTATATGCACAACTATGTTTATCCACCAGTCATAACACAACTTGTGTCGCCTCATGGTACCCAGTGGTACCAGCTCAATGCCTAGTATAGTCTATATAGATAAGCACTGCATGGTCCGTGCATTTGTACTAGTAGTATAAATACTATGAACCAGTAGAGTGAGACTCTCTAGTCTTGTTCTCCTGGAGTTTTCCCAAACTACCATCTCACTTGACTACCCTAGTGCTCTAGTTTGCAAAACACTAGACCCTTTGGTGGGTTTGGTCGTTTTAGTACCTGGACAAGCCTGGTCCACTCCCTGCTTAATCACTCTGTTTTTCTCTCTTTCTTTTTCTTCTCTGACTCTGTTTATATGACTATGAAAAACACTAAAGAACTCATTACACTACTCCTTTTCTCCTTCTTCGTCTGTGTCCATTCTGGACTACTCCACTCCCTCTGTGAACAGCTCTTCCACCTCCCAACATGCATTTTCCACCCTCTCTACGTTCAACTCTGCCAGCTCCTCCTTGATGTCCTCCAATTCTTTCTCATCATCTGCAGAGTTGTCCCCTCTGTAGATTTCCATTGTCTTCAATTCAACGAGCTGTGCCAAAAGGGCGTTTTGACGGTCAAGGTGCCGGTTTTGCTTGACAATCATGTTCTGGATGTCACAGACTGCATTGACAAGGTGTATCCTCAGTTGGGACCACAACGCAACAACCGACCCATTGTCATCTGACACCTCTGCTGTCTCCTCCAACATCTTCTTCCGCTTCTTTGATGGACCCACTTCACTGTCCATGCATCTCCTCCATTTCTCCAGCTTCTCCACTCCAGAGCGCTTGCACTTCACCTTCGCCTCGCAACACTCCAAGCAGGAAGTCAATTTGCCAGGTCCAACCTCACACTTGAGGTCCCAGTGTTCACACCTTGTGCATTGCGGTGGTGCTCACCCTTTTCCTTTGTTGGTGCTCTATTGCGCCTGCATCTCCACAGCCTGAACTCCATTAGCAAATACCTGGAACCCAAGGGTCACTCACTCACTTGTGTGCTGCCTCTTCAGCTTCCTTCCAATGTTTCTCCTTCTCCACCTTCCCTCATGCCTCCACCTCCTCTGCTGCCTTGTGCCACACCTCTTCCTCATGCTCTCATCATTGCTCCTCTTCCTCATGCTCTCGTCATTCCTCCTCTTCCTTGTGCTCTTGTTGTTCCTCCTCTTCTTTGTGCACCTTGGTGCGCCTCCGACGCTCTGCGAACTTCACTGTCAACAAGTCATTGTCATTGTCCTCGCACTCCATGATGCATATATCCGGCCACTGCTTGATGTTGTCAATAGAGTCAGACATGGGGGATGGAGATTGGTAGTGAGCACGACTTTGGGGGTGCCCTGCTTTTATATCCGAAATCCAGCGGAGTCTCCATTCTGTTCATTGATCTGTGGGTGGACCACCTCACCATCAGGGAATTTTTAATGGAATGATAATCCATTATAATCCCTAGCAGACATTATATTCCTACTAAATATCATTTATTTGTCTCTGTTTGGTGTATAGCTGTAATTGTTGATATAAACAATGGTATTTAGTGATAGGCAGCAAGTCATAATACTTGAATTAGGAGAGATATTGAGTTTTTAAATCTCTGCCAGGGATTATAATAGATTATCATTCCATTAAAAATTCCCTGATGATGTGATTGCTCCACTCTGCAGTTGTGGACAAAGCGTATACACAGACTTTCCACTTGGGCATTCAGGAGTTTTTTCCTTAAAAGATTCAATCAGCCTTGAGGGCTCAGCTCTAAGAGGGGGATACTGTCACATCTCAGATTTTGCCAAGTCCAACTCCAGCCAACTCCAGATGATCTCAGACAAACCTTGACCTAGGAGCAATGGACATCCATGGAGTTATATCTTTGGACTTGTATCTCTTATTAATCTCCTTTAGTTATAGTCTACATTTCATCTATCAGTTCGTACGGCTGTTCTGGCTGTGTTCCGCTTCCGTTCTGAGTCTTATGTACATTGCCATCACCTAGTAGTTTCAAACTCATACTTTCTCCGGATCTCTAGCATATATAAACCCTTGTATTTCTCTGTTGTACCTTCAGTATGAATGTTAACTAAGTCACCTCTACTTTGAGTCTGACTTTCCTTCTACCTTCCTCTATTGTAAATATGAGGACATGGGATTTGATAAGAGTGCAACACATAAGTCTTGCGCCAACATCCTCACTCCTTCATGACCTCTGTACTCCACAAATTCTGCACCTCCATTGACTTTGGTCAAACCTCTATTCCCCCTTACTCCTATTCCCTTTGGACCTCTGTTGGACTTGAATCCAGAGGAACTGGACTTGACAATATTACAACAAGATGGAAAATAGTCCAGCATATCTCGTCGCAATGTGTAGGTCTCCACTTCCACCATCCGCTGTTGTCTACTCATTGGGTCATGGTTTCTCACCTGTGTGCCATGTGTGGTCATATCTTGCAGTTGTTGATCCATCCGTCAAGTTGAATTGGGTCTCAAAAAGCTGGGACAATGAATGTAAAATCACTATGTGGGACAATATCTTGCAGCTGGTACATGCAGTCAACTAGTAACTATACAAAAAGCTGACTCAGTCTATGGTCTACCTACCAGATGCATGATTATCATGCAACCAAGATGTTATAGCAAGCTACTGAGGAGGCCTGCCCATCACAGCCAGCTTTCCTCCCGACGCTGGCAGTCTGATATGAATTTATTGATGATGAGGATGCCAATACTGCAAGCCTTCCTGTATATGGTTCTATGCAAACTGTTGAATGAGAGTTCAAAGACTACAGCTCCTTACCCCTGTGGGGTACTGTAACGACCCTTGGTCCCCACTATGAGTTCTATATGGGACTTTGTGACGTTGTGAGCTTTAATCAATAGTAGGATTTGATATCCTAGGGAATCAAAGGATCTATAACAAGAAGGGGAATAAGAGGAGAACAAGTGATAAACAAGTGAATAAGACTAGGGACTATTCTACTATCAATGAGACATTATATACTAAGAGAGTCCATGCACAGACCAAGCTATGCTAGAGGCTATACTATCTATAAGTAGTTAAAGTATGTTCACTGGATACCATGAGGTGAAGGCTGTTCTGAGGGAATACTGCTATTGAATAATAAGGAAAAGTGAGTTAAGAGGAAAAGCATGAGGTGACCATGAGGATGCAATGTGTAAACCATGAGGTGCATAGCCAAGATAAGATCACGTAATGTATCATGTGATACCATGTGACTGCTGGTTATATGTTGGGAAAAGATATGACTGAATGGTTTCTGTAGTGGAAGAGAAAGTAAAAAGGTAATGGTTTTCAAGGTGGTATAAGCATTGTGAGGGCAAGCATTACAGGTACTTTAAATCCCTTGGCTTTCTGGGCTGTAAGTCCAAATTTTTAGAATTTGTTGTAGTTGATACTGACGGCAGACACGCTACTCAGACCTCAAAGAGGACCTCCAACTATCTACCAGATCGCTCTGGACTATCTACTGATCCAGGCCTCTGCAGTCCCATGCAAGTGTGTCTTCTCGTCCAGTGCTGTGACCTATACAAACCAGCATAATCGACTCAGCCCATTGCTAATGGAGGCCCTTCAAATGTTAAAATTCTCGCTGAAGAAGGAGAGCTTGAACTTCTCAAGTGGAATGATAACACCCCTGGCTGACCTTCTAGAGGGTGAACCAGAGGAGGAAGAGCACAACTCACGTATGAGCCGTCAGCAGCACCTTGACCAAATCCTTGTGTTAGTACTGCAAGACAAGGAGGCTACCACTGTCCCTGAGCCTGTGGAACTGTTTCCACTCTAGTCACCATCTATTTTTTTGCATTTATGTACTCTACATAGCGAGGTGATGATGTATTTATGAGCACAGGTGAATCATCTATGTGCAATGCCCGGTGATACAATACAAATGAACAGCAAATGAATGCCAATGCCAAATGCAAGAAACCAACCCTCAAGCAATGCATCCTTTAGAGTTGCCTGCCAGAGGAGACAGAGCACAAGCACTTCCAATGCAACATCAAGCACACACCAGAGTTTCTTGTTGTTGATCCCCAATGCATAGACATTCCACCACAAACCATTGATGAGCATTGCATGCATGAGTAATGTTTTGGTGCTGTGGCTCACTGCAAACCCGTTGGAAAATTGTAGGAGAAGTGCAACCACCCTCTCACTCTTGGCATTGTTATGGTAGAGTGCATGGGGGAAGACATCCAGCGTTGGGATGCACAAGAGTACCATGGGCAGGGATATGGTGGATTTGGTGATGTTTGAATGGGTGTTGGGTGATATTCAACAGGGGAAGAATAGGGTGATTGGCACAGTGGGTAGTGGCTCATGGGGATAGTAATGTGGCATTTGGCAGCAGTAGGAATGTGGCGGGAATACACTGCGAGCATGTGGGTAAGCATGGCAGATGAGAGGTCATTGACAACAATGTCAAGCTCCAAGGGGAGAACATTAGACAATGGCTCTGCTTTGACACTGGCAAGGACTTGAAGTGATGAACTGACTGACTATTAGAGATAGACAAGACTCACTGAGGCCTGAGAACCACAGTTCTGAAGGATGTAGCCCAGTTCCATATCTGCTAACTTGGGTGCAATGGATGTGATCATCACTTTTGTGACTTGGCAGAAAGAGAGGCGAGACAGATATCACAGGAGGGCAGCCATGGAGACAGTGGCAGATGTCATCAGGCAATGATGCATTGTTTGGGGGGGAGATTGATGAGGGGGGACTGCTGCTTGGTGGCCTTTTATTTGGCATGACCTGCTGTGTAACTTGGTGGTGAGGCCGGTGAGGCCTAACCATCAATGATCATGTGAGACTACACTGTCACTATGGCAGTCACAAGTTGACTCACAAGAATGTTTTCATACCAACATCGAACAATGTTTGATGTGGAGTCCCTTGCATACATCTTGATTTATTTCTTTTATAGGAAGTTACTGTGGGTGGATCAGTCAAATGATGTCATTCTGGAGCAGAAACAGAATATATGCACACTTTTACCTGACATGGCCAATAAGATGAAGATGTTCCTGGACTATACCAGAAATCTTGACTACAGTTCGAAGCCAGAGTATGAATACCTTCATGACTTGATGAAAGCTCTTCATGTTCATTGCCAAGAACCAACCACAAAGCTGGATTGGATTGCATGGGCAGCCAACTTGAATGACAGCCCTGTCCAACCTGTTGCCCAGGTTCATAATCAACAGTAAGTATTTATTACAATCAGCAGCCCAGTCTTTATATGTCTGAATCTGTCTAACCAACTGAAACAGCCAGTGACACCATCCACAGCATCTGACACCACCCAATGTGGTTCCCTCTCCATGTCACAGTGCCCGCATTTGTCATCAATGAACTTGAGGTTGGAACGAATGGACCTCTGACATTCCCACATTGTTTCTCACAATGTTGTAGGGAAGCTATGTTCCCTAACCTCATACGACCTCCTTTAGCCTCCCCATCATTCATCCTCAGTTTCCCACTCTTCATCCCTTATGAGGAATCGAAGTCCAAAGTTATAATGCAAGTCTGAAGCCATGTCCTTGGTCCGTGTCCATTCGTATTGTGTCAGGTGTTCTTTGTGTGGTTCATAATCATCTATTTGTGTTTTGAAACCTAATCACAGGTTTGTTTCATGGGCATTGTCATTTACAACGATGATTCAATGGACTTAGTCAGCATTTATGATGTCCCCTATCCAATGTTTGTTTCATCTCTTTTATTTACTTTGTTCTTGGTTACCATTAAGTCTGGAGTATGCTCTTGGACTATAAATATCTGTATTTGAATATCCAAATACATCTTTCACCTAGTTGGTGTTGATCATCTCTTTTTTTGTCCACGTTGCCCCAATACAATGTCCGGTGCCTGTTGCACGACTTGCCATCACTCTCACTTGCTTCTCACACGCTCAACACTATATCTCCTTATGAACCAAAGCTCAGGTGTTTCTTGGGTGTCCTTACACTTCTTACCTTTGACTATCTGAAATTCTGGACTTCATCTGGGAGAATTGGACTTCATTTCTGTGTCCTCCTGCTCTTCAACTCACGATTGAATCCCTTTAGGGTTGAGCATATCACACCCTTAGATCTTTACCTTTCACTAGGGACCTGCTTGGCATAGTCCAGGAAGGTTGCCAGTGACCCCTTGTTATCTACAACTGGAGCCCACCATGAGGGGTTCACAAGAGTTGCCCAGGAGGACTCTCCAACCAACTCCTCAATGAAGGGAGGTCAACAAACTTCTTTTGCAGTTCCGAAACCTCAACATTTCTGAGGATTCTCAAATTTTCACATCTGTTTCATCTGTCAACGCATGTCACAACCGTCTCAACACAATGGACACTCCCAGAACTACACACCCGAAACTACTGTTTCATACTCTTCACTACCCGCATTGATTGAATCACTGCCATCTGACTCTCCTTCTCTGATCTCACTTGTCACATATAGTGTATTCACAGCCCAAGAGCAGCTGTCATCTGCTCTCACACATCTCCCCTCAGTTGCCATACCTGGTGCACTTGGCCATGTAGAGTTCTTCATCCAGTTTGCCATATAGATAAGCAGATCAGACATTGAGACCAGTGATGTACCAGTTCTCTATTGCTGCGAGGGCAAGCATGCACTGCACTGTCTCAAAGCGTACGACAGAAGAGAATATTTGATCGAAATCAATCCTTTCTACTTGGGAGAAGCCTTTGGCACTATGAGGAAAAGTATGGTTTGGTTGTTTACCAAGCTCACAACCAGAGCATATAGGGGTAGTGGACAGAATATCAATGTCCGGAAAGTCCTTTATGTGCTTTTTTGCCATGTGGAGCACATCGCACGATGGGTGGCCTAAACGGCAGTGGAGGAGTTTGTAGTCCACAGAGGCCATGGACAATAAGTTGGCTTGAGGATGAACAGTGGGTGCATGCATCCAGTACATAGTGTCACCATGGGTGTGGAAACTTAGTACCATTTGTTTGGTGCACTTATCAAAGATATTGATATGACTGGGAGTGGTCTGGAGCATCATGCAGGCATCAGTAAGTAAGGTACCCATTGAGATGAGTTTTACTTTGCATGCAGGCATGTATGTAAATGACTGGCAATAACCACACAAGTCTATCTTGAAAGTGAATAATCGCTGTTCCTTTGCCTTTAATGGACGCACGACCATTAGCTGTCTGGGAGTAGGTAGGTTGCGTCAATGCAGAATACTCTACCAGATCATTTAGATCGTTGGTGAAGTGGGATGAAGCTCCTGAATCAAGGAGCCACATGTCGTGAGGAAGGTGGTCGTCATGTTCTCTTTCTTTTCCTTTACTCTTAGGTTTAGTTTGCTTATTACAGCGGTCACACATAGAGAAGAGAGGAGCAGTAGTAGCATTGTCACTATCTACTACAGGTGTATGCAAACTATATACAATCTGAGGCAAAAAAATCCGCGCATCAGTGCCTGCAAGAGATGGACAAAGAAAGAGAGGGACTTGCCACTGGGCGCTGTCATCAAAAAACTGCGCAATGTAATCGTCCACCTCCATCTCCTCACCAAGGCTGACAGTGTCATTGTCATCCTCTGAATCAGAGAAAATCTTAACAATTTGTGGAGTCTCCATGCACTCTACAAGAGTGGGTGTGGAGGGGCTGGCATGGTTGGAGGGGATGGTTCTCGTGCTGAAGGCACCATCCTCATTGAATGTGGAATGTTGCTGCACGTGGGTGGTGCAGCGGCGGTTGGCAATGGACTCGAGGTTGTGAACAATCTGAGTGGTGGGGGTTACCCCAATGCAACGAGTGAGGGAGATGGCCTCTTGGGCCTGAGGGAAAGCAGGGGGGCCATAGGAGGCAGCATCTATGGTATGCATAAGAGTGCAGGGGTCCTGAGCAGGGGCAGTGAAGGTGGTGGAGGCTGGGCTGAACACCGTGGGCTCCTGGAGGAGGTTCACGAAGGCAAATGA
Organism: Boletus insuetus; assembly: GCA_038093095.1. NCBI lineage: Eukaryota > Fungi > Basidiomycota > Agaricomycetes > Boletales > Boletaceae > Boletus > Boletus insuetus. The sequence continues at coordinate 10,413 of JBBPRQ010000446.1, read as the reverse complement.
GGTGGAGGATGATTCAGCAGTGGTGGCCATGCAATCCTTGCGCTTCTTCTCCCCTTCTTCAGAGCGCTTGCCCTGGTGACACTTCTTCCCCTTGTCCTTCTTTTCCTCATCCTTTTTATCAGAGGAGGACTTCTGCTGCTTCTTAAATTAGGGGTCGCCTTGCTGGCAACGGACATTGGATAACTTGTTTGCCTGTGCACCAGGTGCCGGGTGGCGTGTGAGGTAGTGCTGCCAAGCAGCAACAAGGACATTTTCCAGCTCAATCATGGTGAGGATTTTGGTTTTGGTGGGGTTGGTGTCAATGGCAGCATTGAGCTGCTGATGGAGGGTCTTCGCATACTTGGGGAGCTTGGTGACAGGTGATGAGTGCCTTGAGATTATCAGGCACTTTGTGCTGGAGCTGTTCCAGCTGTGCGAAGCAGCTGTTCAGCTTGGAAAAAGCAGGGGTGGGATGGTTGTTGTCGGAGAAGGTAATCCCGAGCATGATCTTCCACTCTGTATAGGCAGAGGCGAGGGAGGCGGTTTCATATTTTGCCTTGATGGCATCCCAAAGTTCCTTGGCGGTGTCATGGGTGGCAAAGTTACTGGTGATGGAGGGGTTGATATGAAGACAGATGGAGCTGAGGGCATGGTCATCATTCTTGTCCCACTTGTCCTGAGCTTCTTCATCTGCTGTGGTAAGGGAGGTGGTGGTAGCGGCCATGGTGGGGCATGCCTTGTTCATCATCTTGTTCCATATGCCGATGGTGCAAAGGTATGCTTCCATGTCCTGGGCCCAATGTTTGTAGTTGACTCCATTGAGTTCGGCAATGGTGGTAAGGGTGGACGACATGTTGGGAGTAGGTTCTTGGAAGGGTGATGTGTCAGTATAAACCAATAAAGGGAGCAAGAAAGAGAACATTCACATCACTGAACAGTCAGAGCTTCCAGAGTGTAGGGTCATAGCGACCCCCTACATCCAGAGTCTGATGGCTGTTACTCTCAAGTGTTGCTGCATCAGAGAGTGTCTGACATTTCCGCTCAGGACAGCCTGTGTCCAAGGGTTTCACCCATGAGTAGATGACGAGCGGTAAATCGTGTTGTCAGAGCTGTGGGGCTCATAATCTGTTGCAATAGCTGGTAGCTGGCATTGCCACATGGATACCTAGGAATCTACTCTAGGGGTACTTACTTTGGAGACTGGGGAGTTCTCAGAGATGATAGTGGTTGCTGGTCAAGAGAGATATCTTATATTCAGACTCAGCGGAGTCTTATGTATGCTTTGTAATGCTTACTTAATTATAAGGTCACGTGACTATAAGTACACGTCCTTTCAACACTCCCCCTTGTCTAGTATATGGTAGATACATAGATATAAAAGTGAGGAATATAAAGTAAAATAAAAATGTCTGCACAGTCTAAGATGGTGAGTTGAACTCCAAACCGAGCTGGGAGTGAAACTCCTTGAACTTGACATGTCCAATGTTCTTAGTGAACATATCCGCAGGATTGTCAGTTCCTGGGATAAGGAGTAGCTCAACCTGCTTCCATAGCATCACAGCATCACATACGAAGTGGTAATGGATCTGGATGTGTTTGGAACATTTTTCAGTAACTGGGTTCTGCACAATGAAGAGTGAACCTTGATTGTCACCACAAATGGGGATGGGGCCAAGGCGATAGCCAAGTTCTTCCATCATTTGATGAATCTGAATTGCCTGGCACATACAGTTGCTCAAGGCCATGTACTCAGCTTCGGTAGAAGACAGAGCTGTGGTTTTTTGTAAGTGTGAATTCCACAAAAAACACACCATCCACGAATTTCAGGTAGAGACCTGTTTGTGAGTGAGACGTGACTTTGTCTTGTCCCCAATCAGAATCAGTGCAGGCAATGATGCCTTTACTGGTTTTTCTGCTATATACGAGAGAGTAGTCTGGGGTACCAAGAAGGTACTGGCAGATATATAGAGCTTTGTTCAGATGCTCTTCTGATGGGTTTGCAGACATGTGGGTGAGTTGGGTAACTGCATATAATATGTCAGGTCTTGTGCCAATCATAAGATACAGCAATGATCCGATGACCTGTTGGAATTGCATTCAAAGTTCCAGTTGGACAGGGAGATCATTCTTCTCTGGGTAGTAACCCTAAGGAAGAGAGGTGTTGGTGATTTTTGCATTAGTCATGCTGCATCACTCAATGACTTTGTTGAGGTATTCTCGCTGGTCTATCTTAATTGTTTGACCATCTTAATGTATGTTCATTCTTAGGAATTTGCATGTTTCTCCTAAGTCACGACAGTCCCATTTCTTTATGAATGCAGCCTTAACCTTGTCTATGAAAGGTTTGTTGGGGCCACAGAAGATGGCGTCGTCTATGTAGATGATCGCTAGGACAAGCTCTTTGCCCTTGCGATAGATAAATAGGCCAGCATCTGTTTTGAGATGCATGAAGCCCAGTTCTGTCATGGATTTGTCAAGTTCATGCCACCAAGCTAGCCTGGTTTGCTGGAGGCCATATAGGGCACATAGTAGTCTTAAGACCTTCCCTTTGAGATGAGGGGGCATAAAGCCTTCAGGGAAGTCCATATAGAGTTCTTCGTCCAGTTTACCATATAGATAAGCGGATCAAACATTGAGACCGGTGATGTACCAGTTCTCTATTGCTGCGAGGGCAAGCATGCACTGCACTGTCTCAAAGTGTACAACAGGAGAGAATATTTGATCGAAATCAATCCCTTCTACTTGGGAGAAGCCTTTGGTGATGAGCCAGGCTTTCTTTCTTCCGTTGGTTTTTACATCAAAGATCCATTAATTTTTGATAATCTTTCTATTTGCGGGTCGATCCACAATTTCATAGACCTTTCAATCCTTGAGTATTTGTAACTCATCGTGGCAGGCTTTACACCAGAGAGTTTGTTCCTCTTGTGGTAACTTAAGGATGTTGCAGTATGTCCATTCACAGTAGTTTACATTAGACTGTTCTATTTCCAGTGGAAAGGCACGGCTGCAGAGGTATGAAACCAATGTGTCTCCCCCTTCCCTGGTCATGCGCTCTATGCCATCTTCTGATGGAGTCAGGGATGGAGGCAATCCACCAGGGACAATGGGTTAATCCGATGGTCCAGCCGGTGTTTCTCCAACAAGTCTGTGCTAGTCAGAGGTGCATTCAATGTCTCGAAGCTGCTTAAGTGGTTCGCAGCGTTCCCCATATATATTTCTGGGACGGAAGGGGGTATGGTGGTCTCACTGTGGGCACTCTGGGCAAGTAGGTGGAGGCGGAGGCGGATGATGGGGAGGGATAACTGGAGGTGCCAGTGGAGCTGGTGGTGGTGTAGGTGCCCTAGGAGGTGCTGGAGGTGGAGTAATTGGCCTGAGGGTTGGGCAACGATGGACAGTAGGAGGAGCAATTTCCGCATCTGACTCCAAGTCCGAGTGTGTGGAATCAGAGTCTGAAGACTGATCATCATGAGAGTGAGAACATGGTGGGTGGTTAACTGGCCAGTGTGGCTAAGCCTTTTGACATCTCAGGAAGAGGTTTTCATCAAATATGGTGTGTGCCGATGTATGTAGCGCGTTATTAGGGCACATGAAAAGATAGTTTGAATCACTACTGGCAGACATGCCCAGGTAGATCATCAATTGTGACTTAGGCCATAATTTGCCTTTGTGAGTCTCAACTGGTAAGTGGACATATGCACCACAGCCAAAAACCTGAAGATGCAAAAAAGTAGGCTTTTCGCCTGTGAGCATCTTGGATGGCATCTTTCATTGGAGCCAAGCTGAAGGGGTGCGATTATACACATGAAGTGCATGTAGTACTGCAAACTCCCAATAAGAATCGGGCAGGCAAGCCTGTAGTCGCATGGGTTGTGCTTTATCCATAATAGTACAGATTAGGCGTTCCATGCACCCATTTTGCTGATGGGCATATGGGGTGGATTGTTGTATATGTATGCCATTATTGCATATATACTCAGTGAAGGCTTTGGAGGTGTATTCTCCTCCTGCAACCGAGTGCCAGTATTTTATTATGGTGTTGAACTGAGTATGTACATAGGCGTGGAATTGCTTGGTCACTTTGAACGTTTGATCCTTAGTTTTAATTAGGACTAACCAAGCCATGGATGTATGGTCATCATAAAAGACAACAGCGTACTTGTACTTATGGTCCAATTCAATTTCAAACAATTTTAAATCAGAATGAATTAACTCACAAGGGAGCGCTTGCGCGCTTCTCGCTATGAGGAAAAGTACGGTTTGGTTGTTTACCAAGCTCACAACCTGAGCATATAGAGGTAGTGGACAGAATATCAATGTCTGGAAAATCCTTTATGTGCTTCTTTGCAGTGTTGAGCACATCGTGCAATGGGTGGCCTAAATGGCAGTGGAGGAGTTCATAGTCCACAGAGGCCATGGACAATAAGTTGGCTTGAGGACAAACAGTGGGTGCATGCATCCAGTACATAGGTCGCCATGGAAGTAAAAACTCAGTACCAGTTGCTTGGTGCATTTATCAAAGATGTTGATATGACTAGAAGTGGTCTGGAGTGTCATACAGGCGTTGGTAAGTAAGGTACCCATTGATATGAGCTTTACTTTGCATGAGGGCATGTAAATAACTGGCAATAACCGCACAAGTCTACCTTGAAAGTAAATAATCGATGTTCCTTTGCCTTTTATGGGCGCACGACCATTAGCCATCTGAGAGTAGGTAGGTTGTGTAAATGCAGAATACTCTATCAGATTGTTTAGGTTGTTGGTGTAGTGGGATGAATCTCCTGAGTCAAGGAGCCACATGTCATGAGGAAGGTGGTCGTCGTGTTCTCGTTCCTTTCCTTTACTCTTAGTTGTTTGCTTATTACAGCGATCACACATGGAGAAGGAAGGAGCAGTAGTAGTATTGTCACTATCTACTACAGGCATATGCAAATTGTATACAATCTAAGGCAAAGAAATCCACACGTCAGTGCCTGCTAGAGATGGACAAAGGAAGAGAGGGACTTCCCACTGTGCACTGTCATTGAAGAACTGTGCAATGTAGTCATCCACCTCCATCTCCTCACCAAGGCTGACAGTATCGTCATCCTCTGAATTGGAGAAAATCACAATGATTCTTGGAGTCTCCATGCACTCAATGAGTGAGGGCGCAGAGGGGCCGGCATGGTTGGAGGGGATGGTTCTAGTGCTGAAGGCACCATCCTCATTGAAGGCAGAATGTTGCCACACATGGATATGGCGGTGACGGTTAGTGATGGGCTCAAGGTTGTGAACAATCTGAGCAGTGGGGATTTCCCCAATGCGATGAGCGAGGGAGATGGCCTCTTGGGCCTGAGGGAAGGCAGGGGGACCATAGTGGGCGGTGCCAATGGAGTGTGCCAGAGCATGAGGATCCTGAGCAGGCTCAGAGAAGGTGGTGGAGGCCAGGCTGAATACCGCAGGCTTCTGGAGGAGGTTCACAAAAGTGAATGAGGCAGAGGATGATTTTGCAGCGGTGGCCACATGATCCTTGCACTTCTTCTCCCCTTCTTCAGAGCACTTGCCCTGGCATTGTTTCTTCCCCTTGTCCTTCTTGTCCTCATCTTTCTTCTTTTTATCAGAGGACTCCTGCTGCTTCTTGAATTGGGGGTTGCCTTGCTGTTACAATCACTATCCAAGTGGTAATGGACTTATCAATTTCTTTTCTTTACCCCTATTCCATTTCATCTCCACTTCATTACTTCTATTCACACATGCATATTTAATCTCCTACATCTATGTTTCCATTTCACATTAAATCCGCATTGCTACAGCATGCTGCCACCGACACATGCATCATGCATGTTCGGCTATGCATGGCTGTGCTGCCACATCCTCATGTCACCCAGTACCAAGGATGCTTACTATATATAGAGTAGCACTGCATGGTCCATGCACACTTGTACTTAGTATATAAACCCCAATGCAGCACCAGAGGACACCAGTCTTGTCCTCTTGGAGTTTCCCCCTCAGGTGACTCTAGTTCTCACTTCTTGCTTTATCTTTTCCTCTGTGCAAGTGACCTGGCACCAGCTTCACTTAAGTGTGAGTCTGAGGGTTGTTTCACTTGCTGGCGACAGACATTGGAAACCTTGTTTGCCTGCACACGAGGTGGCAGGCGGCGGGTGAGATAGTGCTGTCAAGCAGCGACGAGAATGTTCTCCAGTTTGACCATAGTCAAGATTTTGGTCTTGGTGGGGTCAGCGTCGATGGCAGCATTGAGCTGCTGGTGAAGGGTCTCTGCATACTTAGGGAGTTTGGCGATGGTGATGAGGGCCTTGAGGTTATCAGGGACTTTGTGCTGGAGCTGTTCCAGCTGTGTGAAGCTGGCGTTCAGCTTGGAGAAAGCAGGGCCAGGATGATTGTTGTCGGGGAAGGTGATCCCAAGCATGATCTTCCATTCTGTATAGGTGGAAGCAAGGGAGGCGGTTTCATACTTCTTCTTGATGGCGTCCCAAAGCTCCTTGGCAGTGTCTTGGCTGGCAAAGTTGCCAGTGATGGAAGGGTCGATTCGAAGACAAATGGAGCCAAGGGCTCGGTCATCATTTTCGTCCCACTTGTCCTGGGCTTCTTCTTCTGCCATGGTGATAGCGGTACCAGCCATGGTGGGGAGCACCTTGTTCATCATCTTGTTCCAGACGCTGATGGCACGAAGGTACACCTCCATGTTCTGGGCCCAGCATTTGTAGTTAACGCCGTTAAGCTTAGCAATGGTGGTAAGGGTAGATGACATGTTGGTAGTAGGTTCTTGGAAGGATGATGTGCCAGTATAAACCAATAAAGGGAGCAAGAAAAAAGTGTTCACATCACTGAACAGATAGAGCTTTCCAGAATGTAGGATCATAGCAACCCCCTACATCCAGAGTCTGATGGCTGTTACTCTCAAGTGTTGCTGCATCAGAGAGTGTCCGGTGTTTTTGCTCAGAACAGCCAATGTCCAAGGGTTTCACCCATGAGCAGATGACAAGCAGTAAATCACATTGTCAGAGCTGCGGGGCTCATAACCTGTTGCAATAGCTGGTAGCCAGCATTGCCGAATGGACTACCTAGGAATCTACTCTAGGGGTACTTACCTTGGAGACTGGGGAGTTCTCAGAGATGATAGTGGTTGCTGGTCAAGAGAGATATCTTATATTCAGACTCAGCAGAGTCTTATGTACACTTTGTAATGCTTACTTAATTATAAGGTCACGTGACTATAAGTACACATCCTTTCAACACCCTGCGTCTTGTCCATGACTTACAACCTTTAAATGCAGTAACGATCCAGGACTCTTTGGTCCCTCCTTTCGTCAAACACTTCACTGAATCCTTTGGTGGATATGCCATATATGCAATGATTGACCTTTTTGCAGGATATGACCAGTGTCCACTTCATCCAGACTTGAGGGACTTGACTTCTTTCAGTTCCCCTATGGGTCCCCAACGTCTCACCACACTTCCCATGGGATATACTAATGCTACACAGACATACCAGGGGTTCATACAAGACCATACCTGAGAATTCCAGAATTCACTATTTCATTTGGAATCACCTTGTTGTTATTCACCACATTATACAGCGCTTGCAGACCATGGGGATACAATATCTGCGAAGAAATTCGTTATTGCAGCCCCTGACGCCACAGTAGTTGGCCACAAGTGTACCTTTGAGGATCACATCCCTCACAAGGACAAGGTCCAGAAGATCCGAGACTGGCCCAAGTGTCAAACACTCACCCATGTCCGAGGATTCTTGGATACGTGTGGCGTAGTCCAAATCTTTATCCGAGACTATGCAAAGATCACTCGTCCATTGGTCGACTTGACCTGAAAAGGGACCCCCTTTATCTGGGAGGAGCCCCAAAGGAACACCATGCAACGTCTGAAGGATGAGATCATCAAGTCCCCCACACTTCGTTGTCTTGACTATGAGTGCGATCATGAAGTCATTCTCGCAGTCAATACTTCAGTCATCACTGCCGGATTTATCCTTTTGCAAGTGGGGGACAATGGCAAGTGGTATCTGAATCGCTTCAGATCCATCAGCCTTAACCAGGTTGAGAGCTGTTACTCCCAGGCGAAGCTCAAGCTTTACGGTCTATTTCATTCTCTTCATGCTGTTCGCATTTTCATCTTCGGACTTGTTAATTTTACTGTCAAGATGGACACCAAGTATGTGAAGGGAATGATCAACAACCTGGATCTCCAGCCAAACATGACCATCAATCAATGGATTGCTGGGATCTTGTTGTTCTTCTTCAAGCTTGTGCATGTCCCTGTAGAAAAATACACTGGTGTGGATGGTCTCTCTCGTCGACCTCCCTCTGAGCTTGATCCTCCCAAGACCGACAATCTCGAGGATTGGTTGGATGAAGTGTATTCCTTTGCTATTGTCATTCTTAATGAATGTCCTCTTCCTCATGCACATGTTGCTAACTCCAACATTTCCTACCTTCCCGGACTTCATCCGATTTATCTATCATGCTTTTGGACTTCAGAAGGTGTTGACACCAATGTTGCATCTTCAAGTCCCGTTGATATTACCATCCCTCGATCCAACAAGTCCCTTGTAAAGGACACAAGGATGGATCGCATTCGCAATTTCCTTAAAACTTGCACTCATCCTGCTGACATTCCAGACTCGGACTGGACCACATTCGTCAATTCGGCAATGAAGTTCTTTTTCCTCAATGGCAATCTTTGGTGTAGAGAGCCCAATGGACGTCACCAACTAGTTGTTCTGTATGAGAAGTGCTACAGACTTATAAAGGAGGCACAGGATGACCTCAGACACAAAGGTGTCTACACAGTCTGAACACGCCTTCTCTTGTGTTTCTGGTGGCCTTTCCTTCTCAACGATGTCAAATGGTTTGTTCAGACTTGTCACAAATGTCAAGTCCGACAGACGCAGAAGCTTCATATCCCTCCAACTGTGCCTGTCATTCACAAGGCTCACCTCAATACCATGGTCATGCCTCATGCAGGAGGCTATCGTTACATTGTATAGGCTCGGTGTGTGTTGACCACATATCCAGAATGGCGTGTGCTTCATTCCGAGAATGCACACGCTCTTGCTTCCTTTATTTTCAAGGACATCCTCTGTCAATGGGGTGCCATATCTGAGATTGTTACTGATAATGGTCCTGCTTTTGTGCAAGCCCTTGACTATCTAGCGTCAAAATATCATATCCGACATATCAGAATCTCTCCCTACAACTCTCAAGCCAATGGTATCATCAAACAGTGTCATTACGATGTCCGGGAGGCCATCATGAAAAGTTGCCTGGGGGAGGAGTCCCATTGGCCTTGCTCTACTCACTCAGTCTTCTGGGCTGAGTGAGTGACCATAATCAAGTCCATTGGACTATCTCTGTACTATATGGTCCATGGTGTCGAACCTCTCTTTCCTTTTGATCTTGTGGAAGCTACTTTCCTCATTCCCCCTCCTGATATAGATCCATCCTCCGCAACTGGACTTGTCGCCTGGAGAGCCCGACAACTCCAGAAGCGTCAAGAGGATCTTGCATCTATACAGAAGCAAGTCCTCGAGTCCAGATTCGCGTCCATCAAATAATTTATCGCTGAGTTCAAAAATTGGATCAAGGACTTTGATTTCAATTCCAGAAGTCTAGTCCTAGTCCGAAACTCATGAATCAAAAAGGAACTTAATCAAAAAATGAAGCCTAGATACTTAGGTCCAATGTTAGTCATTCGACATACTACTGGAGGATCCTACCTGCTGGCTGAGTTACACAGTTCTGTTTCCAAACTTTATTATGCAGCCCCTCAATTGCTTTCTTATTATCCTCGATCCGAGACCACTACCTCTATCACAGATCTTACCGGACTTGATGAAGAAGAATTGGACAAACTTGTAGGAGAAGATGTAGTTGAGCCAGATGAAGAAGACACGGAATCATTCGATCTTGACTAAAACAACAAAGCCATCTTATAATACGTCTCATTTCTCATTCCAGGTTTAGTCTGGAGATATCTGTTCAACCTTGGCTTTAGTCCGAGGACCTCTTTCCCATCCCAGGTTTAGTCTGGTGACTCTATCAAACAAAGTCACAAAGTCCAAACACAATAGAAAAATGTCACTCTTACAATATAGACAATTATTATACTAACAAAAACACAAAGAACAAACTCACTTGTTTACTTTCAATATCCTCTAACCCTTTACAAATAGCATCTTATAAAGCCACATTGCACAACCACCTTTACCTTCTACTGCATGAAGGATGCCACACTCTTTACATGCTTTCTTTCGAAGTCTGGTACGTCCAGGACCATCACTAGGCAAGTCTGAAGTGTTGGTTCTTCATACCAGGTACACCTTTGGGACAATGAAGAACAGGCACAAAAAGGAAGTATGATGAACACAAGTTGAGTGGACGCTCACAGGACTTCACAAACTATCTCTCTCTCTTCCTT